>VZTE01002035.1:27068-204792 GCA_013397775.1 Eulacestoma nigropectus | reverse complement strand
TTTTTTTAAGTGCATTTTGCTGAAGCTCACACTAAAAATTTCTCCATCCCACTCCTGGTGCTTTGGCATAGCCTCCAGCCTCCTGCAGTGAATTGTGTCTGAAACAGCTTCGATCCACAATATATCTCCTATCTCACTTCAGTTACTCTCCATTTTCTTTTAAACTGTGAGCCAATAATCACAATTCTTGGAAGGACTTTCTTTTATGTGTATGCTAAAAGTATGCTTTTAACCAGGAACTTCTGCCTGCATGTGCTGTGAGAGTGAAAGAGGGGACAGTGAAGCATGGTGGGAATTTTCTCCCCCTTTTGAAGCCCTGCAGGAATGTGGTGCTTTGGAGGGATAGTGCTGCCCAGTGCTGAGGCTGAGTGTTGGGTTGGATGGGTGTGTGTGTCCATATGCAAACAAAGATGCTCCCCTTCCTTTAGCAGCTGTCTCGTAAGGAGTCCAGGCACTGCCAGTGGCACTGCCATCAGATCGTTTTTATACAAGATGCAGATAGGGGAATGGCAAAACCACGTTATCTGTGTAGACTGTAGTTGATCACTGTAGTTTTTTTAAGTTGCATAAGCATCTAATCTCATTTAAGTCCCGGACACTTATCCACGAGTACTGCTTCTGAATACACTACTGCTGCCTTTTACTCTGTCATAAAATTTCATCTACCTTAAAATAGAAATTCAAATTTTGTTCTAAACACCTCTGCAGGTGTTAAAATTGGTGTTTTAAATACCAATTTATCAAGTACTGGAAAGTCTGCCTCTCCTAACCAGCATGTTATGAAGATTGTGAGCCACTTGCAGGGATTCGTGGGGGATGCGTGGTGCTTCTGAGTGTGTGCAAAATCATCTGAGATAAATTTGGGGCAGCGTTTCCTTTTTACTGCCTGGATCCACAATACCTTGTTATCCTGTTGGCTGCCTTCAAGTGTTGCACCGAGTACCTTTCTGGAGTGAAAGCTGATGTTGTTGGGGGAGATAATAACAAGTTGGGGCACTCTTTACGCTCATGAGTGTAAGGCTGCCTTCTAAGGATGAGAATTTTTATTTCCCAGGACTTTTCTGGATGGTTCCCAGCTAGGGACATGAGTTTTTAGCAGTAAAGACTCAGTCTCTGGATAAGGAGGCTCAGGCCCAGAGCTTGTGTTCCCTCTGTCCAAAAGGAGGAGAATAGCCAAAACAATTGGTTTGAGAGATTTAGGATTATTAGTACTGTTCTGAAGTTGCCAGGCCATTTCCTTCTCATGTAAATATAAACACTGATCGTAAATGGAAAAGTCTGCAAGAACTACAGATTAGGAACTTAAACTGTTAACTTGTTTGGCTTCATGCCCCTCCTCTCCAAAAGAGAAGGAAGGGCCATATCATGGATGTGAACAAAGTAAATGTCAAGTAAAGGGAGAAAAATGAGTGAATGAATATTTGCATGTGTAGAGGAGAGAAAATCTTGGGCAATTTTGTTATGGCATTTCTTTGCTCTTGAGATGAATTTTAAATAACAGGAAGTAATTCCTTCTAGGGTTTTCCATAAATGATGATTTATATAATTTTGCCTCAAGGCAATTCTGTGATATATAGATAAAAATATATCAATATTTGTGCAGATACACCTGCTATAGATGATTCATGTTTCTTCAATTAAAAATGCATTCTTGATGCAAACATTTTCTAAAAGTTGTCATGTTCCCCCATTCATCTCCTGTTGCATCCTCCAGTTTTCCTACACTTAACAAGTTATTTTTATTAAAAGAAAATATTTGCGAATGTTCTGGAGATTTTTGTTAAGTAGTTAAAAGATAGTAATAAATTAATGTATTTTTATATCGTTTCAATGTCAACTCATGAATTATGTTGACATTGCAATCCTGTAGATTTAGTTCTATAGGAAGCAACAAGTCTGGCAGAGGATCTTAACTTGCAAGTGGCTTGCACAAGTCAGTCCCAGTCTCATGCAGTGACACTGTTCTGGAATACAGCAAGTCCTAGTTGCAGATTTATTGAAGATCTGTACGCTTTCCTTCATGGGTGTGATTTGTGGTGAAGAAGAGCAATCCCATTCATAACACAGAGCACCTATTCCAGCTTTCCACTTCCATACATCTGTGCTATTGAAAGCAAATCTGCTGTTCCTCTTTAGTGGGATACACAGCCAGTCTTGGATAAAACAGTGTTTTACAAAAATCTGGCAGGAATTTGTAAATATCTTTTAATACCCTAAATATAAGGAGCCCAGTATTCAACTCTACAGCTGAATATAAGGGTAGGTTGATCAGTGGCTCCTATCTTTGCTATTTGTTTGTATTTTTGGCCATTGTTCTTGAAGCACGTTCTTGTATTTTCTTGACTCTCTATATGCTTTAAAATTAGGTACGTATATAATTCAAACTAAGAAAAACACAAGCTGACTTTGACCAAAGAATAATAACTTTCTAAGGATTTCCCAAGCTTACAGCAATTTCCTTAAATGAATGCATAGCATAAACAGATGAGGTTAAAAAACATTACACTTTTTGGTTACAAGAGGCTGGATGTTGTACAACCTTTTTTGCTGGCGTTTTCAAGATACTTAGGAAAATTTTTGTTCATCAAAATTGGGTCTTCTATCAGGAATGTTTTAGTTTATTTGAAACTAAGTCTTGGGGAAGTTGATGGGATGTCTACATACTATACCAGAAAATAAAATAATAAATTTTTGGAAATATTAAAATACTAATCTTTCATACAAAGCTGTTTTGTGAACAGACTGCATTCTTTCTGTTTCCCTTGTCTTTTTATAGATCGCCGTATTATGCTTCTGTATAGAGTTCAAACATTTACTTCTCACTCATGTGATAAATAAAAGAACCTGCTTCCTATTTTCATTAATTCTGCTTCCTCAGTCATTTCCGACTGTTAATTAACGAATGTGATCAAATAAGTTCTGTAACATTATTTTAAGACATTACTCAGCATAATTTTGAACTCAGAAGTCATACCAGTTCTGCAGCAACCTGCCAGATGAATGCTGAAGCGATTGGCTCCCTCAGAGGTAATCCCTGTTGCCATCACGAGTCCCTGCCAAGGAGAATAGAGCACAGCTGGCCTCACCAGCTCCTTGCTAAACTAGAGAGCAAAATAAGGACCATGCAAAAAGAGTGAAATGCTGGTAGAAATAAAGTAAAACAGCACTAAACCCTTCTAAGCTTGTGCTTCTTTTGGGTCTTGCTAATGGGAATTTTACTGCCTGACTCCTTGCCAGTAAGGTAAGTCAGGGCCATTCTGCCTCTTTCCCAGCTGCGCTGCTGGAGCAAACACAGGCTGCAGCCAGCTCGGGCCAGCCATGGGTGTCAGGAACAGGAGTCTGGATCCTGGGCTGTCCATCAGATGATGTCTGAAGTGAGTTTGCCAAGTGTTTTGGGAAGGAGTCATTGGAAGGAACGGAGCATTCAGTTTTCAAAGGATGGGGCTTGTGCCTTGTGAAGTTTCTCACTATTACAGATAACGATAAGTTTTAGTTTCTTTTGTTTCAATGGTAACAGAGGAAGAGCTAAAATACACTATAAATTGAAATAAGGAGCAGGTCTCCAGATTCTTCATAGGACAGGTATTGCTGTTGTGCAGAGGGTAGAAAGCACTGTACTTTCGCTTTTCTCCTTCCATGAGCCTTTAGTGATGAACATATCTCTTAAAAGTATTGCATTTGCTTCAGTAAAGCTGGATGTAGTGATACCAGAAATGGGCTCTGCAGGCTGTTGAAGAGATTCTTCATTGAAACTGGCAGTCACATTGGGAACCAGCTGTTGGCTGTAGGTAGATCATTTTAAAGTATTTTCGAAAAAGCTAGAGGATAATTCTAAATTTCTCTAGCACAAGCCAAGATAATTCCCTGAGCAGTCTAACCAAAAAATTGCACAGGTCCTTGACACAATACTACCAGATTTGATACAGTTTTTCTCTGTGATCCCTTGTACTGCAGAATAAAAGAAAGTGTAATGAATTCTGTGTGGGTATTGTAATTGGTACGCAGGGTGTGAAGGAAAAGAATATATAGAATATGTTCAGTTACCATCCCAGGAAACAGTAAAACCTCCCTGGTTTATGGAGCCTGTAAAGGTGCTCTACTGCAGCTGGCCATCGTAGTGATAAAATACATTTTATGTGATCACAGACAAGTTCTCCCTGTGTGTTGAGCAAATCCCTCTGAGCTTCTACTTTATAGATACAGTTGTATTTATCTGCATTAAAGGTTGCTTGGAGACTGAGGTCTTTATGTGAAACTCGTTACTGTAGGAAGTCAAAATATTATTATGCAATCTTAAGAATAAAACCTGACTTCCAACTGCCTGGGTGTTACCAGCTGAGAGAACTTTACCCAGGTGAGTGACACTGAGGTGATGCGAATACAATTTTGCTGATAAAGTAAATAAGCTAGCACCTTTGTGGTTTAAGAAGGATTTAAACAAGTAAGGTGCCAGCTTCTCCTATTCCAATCATGAAAGCACGAAACACGAAAGCAGAAGCTGCTCCTCACCTTTCAGGTAAGCCAAAGAACATTATATACTGTGTTTTGAGTAATAATTATTCACAACTTTGGCAAATAAAAATAGGGTAGCCCTAATTTTGTATGAAACACATTCCAAGCAAATACTAATCTTACTGTTAGAAACTTCTTCACTTAGGCTTTCTCATAGAAGTCTATTTCTTGTACGTGACTAAGACATAGAATCTTCAAAAATTAATATTAAAATGGCTGTATGTTTTGGAACAATAAATTAGGAACTACGGTACATTATAATAAAAGTAGTCTTCATTTGCATGTGCTAATTAATTTCTACTTTATTACATCAACATTTGGGAATAGTAGCCTTATTAACAGGAATGAGTTTGCTTATAGTCTGAAACTAAACACTGAACAAACTCAGTGAAAGTGACCTTTTTTCCTTTCAATTATCAAGGTTAATTATAAAATTAATTAGGTCAATTTTTTACCTTTGATTAGGAGAATTTACCTTCGTTCAGCTTTGACACAGAACCAGGATCTGCAGTGAAAGATTTTGCCTTCTGTACTAAACTCAGTAGTTTTGTGACATCCTTAAAAACTCTTCCATGTTTTTGCTACTCAGATAATGTCAGACTATTGAACTCAAATTAGAGACTGTGTATTTGTTTTATCTTGTCATTATCCTTTTCCTGGTCTAATTCAATAAAGAAATCTGGTTTTATGAAATAATTTAACAATTTAACAGGAAACAGATTAAAAATTAATTGGTTTCTGTTCTTTTCATGTAGTGTCGTTATAGTTGCAGTTATAATCTAAAGCACTGACATGAGTCATCAGTAGAATATTACCTTTATTTCTGATTTGCTTTTTCCCATAATTAGCCTGATTTCTGTTCTTCGGGTCTTATAAATAAAATAAGGAATAGCTGAGGACATTCATTTTGCTCAGATTTTCTGCTGCTGTCTGGCACATTCTAAAAGCATTAACTATGTTTTAATCCTGAATGGCACAAAGGCCCCAACTTCATAGATGTGCTCAGGTTAAGCACAGGCATTCTCCTCAGCAGCTTGTAGGCTAAACAAACAAGGGTTAATTGGCAAACACAGAAAGGTTTGGAGAACAAATAATTATCTCCTTTACTGGTGGGTAACAGAAATTTTAATTGATTTGCCCTCTGTGACAAATCTGTGCCTGGACCAATAGTTTAATCTGAGTCTGAAGCTTATTGCCTTAATGAGAAGGACATCTTATTTCAGGTGTAATATGACCCTTTCCTGATAAAGCAGACTGAGACAGCGTTAGTAGTTAACTTCTGCAACCTTCTGCCTCTTAACAATTAACAGAGGGACTAATTCTGCAAGGTAAGGAAGGCTTTCTGGGTGGTGGCAAATATTTCTCTTTCATTGCCAAGGAGTTTGAAGTCTTGGTGATAATAATAATAATAATAATACAGAAATTCTGATGTATTGTCTGCTTAAACATGAGAAATAAAAGTGCCAGGTCAAATAGGCAAGGATTAGGGATGGTTTGCTTCCAGATCACATGAGATAATTAAGCAGCTGGACTCTGTCACTGGGGGGTATAAAGGCATCCTGATGGGACAGCTTCCAAAGGAAAGTTCTGATTGGTCTCCTTTTACTCTGATGATCCCATTTGTTTTCTCTGCTCACACACTTTCACTATTCCCACATTTCATAGCTCTTATTATTATTTCAGACATAGTCTTCCTTTATGTCTCCCTGTTTTCAAAGCATTTTAGGTTGTCTCTGTCAACAGTGCAGTTGTAACCCTGTCTCCCTCTTCTGTGCAGCTCCAGCCCTCAGGGCCTGGCTGGTGCTTTACTGCAGCCCACTCATCCTCAGCCTAAAGGGGTGTGTGCCACTTCTCAATACTGCACACAGAAGCACCTCTCAGCTGCACCTTTTACAAGTGTGATTATTAGCCCCCTACATCAGAAACTAGTTCAGAGAAGAGAAATGGACCCTGTTATCCTTGTGTGATTGGGAGCACCCAACACTCCAAAACCCAAGCCATGGTCTGCAGAGGTCTCATACCTCAGTGAGTAGCTCCTTTTGTCTAACCTGTCATAGCCATTCTAGGAGCAGAATGGCCTTTTTTATTTTAGCATGACTGACAGGCAGCCAGTATGCTCATCAACCTCAGTGAACTCTGCTTCTATATGAAGATCCATTTGACAGAAACCATGAACTCTTTCAGCATAACAAAAGTCACTAAAATATTTAATATTCTGCCTTAAGCAGGAGGGGCAGTCCAGAAGGCATCAACATTTCTGCTGGGCCGTTTGCTTAATAGAAGAGAGATCCAACTAAATATGATTGTTTTCCTTATTTTCTCTGATCCTTATCAGAGATAGGGATCTTTAGTTATCATAATTACCCTATAAGCAGTTAGAAGAGGAGGATTAGGAAGATTATATATATATAAAGTTGCAGCAAAAGTTGAAATAGAACTCTTAAAATTTCCTTCTCTCCTTTTCTTATTGGTTTTTGCCATATAAAGAAAATTCATTTTTTTAATAAGGAGATCATCAAAGTCTCCTTTCCCACTCAAATTATCATATATTAGGTGGCTTTTAGCTTTTGAGCAGTCTTTTTTTCCTCCATCTACTAGTTTGCACCTTCACATTATTTCCTGATTTCATGTCATCACTCCATATTTACACTCCTGTGCATGCCTTCCTGTGGTTTCTCAACTGTCATATCTTCAATACAAGAAAATCCACTGGCTTTCTCCTTGGCTATTATAAACTACATATGTTATTTCCGTACAGCATTAAAAGCAGGAGTGTAATAAAATTCAAATATTTGTTACTTCATCAGAGATGAAGACCAAATAAATATCTCCATAACTGTGCCCTTACATTTCATTGCCCATGGCTATGGGCTATGGGTAGTAAAAAATGATAGAGTAAGTTGTTTTCTTTTGTGAGCAATAGTCAAGAACGTCTCAGTCAGTAAAACGCAGCAAACTGGCAGGTAGTTGCTTGAAATTTTGTTGGGAAGTATCTCAGATCCATCTTTCTTTACACTGTGGTGAGAACCTGTCTTCCCCGTGCCTAAAGCTCAAGCAATTTGCATGTGTCCCCTGAGGAATTCCAGCTGAGGAGGCTGCACCCTGCTTTGGTGCCACTTGTTCTGCTGACCTGTTTCCTTCTGCTGGTGGAGATTAGGGTACACTGGCACACCGTGTAATCACAGGGCTCTGTCTGTGCAGTACAAGTCACAGGAAAGGAGCTTACATTTTTCTTTTAATAAGTCAAACTTGTTTAAGCATGTACAGTCCCAGCTTGTCAGCTCCCTGCTGCTGTGGCTTAGCTTTTGTGTCTTGCCTCATCCTCAGATGAGTCCCAAAGGTCACTTGCCTACACACCAAGCAAACGTCTCAAGTGTTTGTTAGCAGAAGGGGAACACTTCTGTTCACTTTAGGGTTCTGTGTAACCCTAAAAATGGAGCTAGAGGTAACCAAATAATGATAATTTTAGCCATTATTTTATCCTTGCACTGAGTATTTAGCAAGAGCTTTGAGGCTCTGAAATATTCTTGCCAGGATAGTCACCTCTTGCCATATTCAAAATGTTTTTGAATGCAATAAACAAAATACTTCCAAAAGCACTCTAAAATCTCAAGGAAAATGAACATTTACTGTTGTTTATGGAATTGCAATGGATATATTCAATTTTCTCCATCTACAGATGTAGAGAATCATAATAACAGTAATACTGACAGGGGTCAAATATTTGTGTATTGACAAAGAAAGGGGAGCCTCCAGAACTAACTGAGTGACCAACACTGGGAATAGATTTGGGTTTCATTGAGACTGAAGATAAACCCAGCGGCCTGAGTACCACTGCCTAACTCTGCAAACATGACTGAATTAATGTGCAAGAAGTTGTATGATCAATAGTACGTGGACAACACCAAAATGAACGCATTAGGTACATAAGCCTCCCAATCACAGCCAACTTATATTTTATTTCCCTGTAATTAAGCCTTTGTTTTCTGGTTTATTAACTCACCATGCCCACAGAGAGGTGCTTTTGAAGGGAAAGCCACCAAGAATTACAACTGTGAGACTAGAGCACAGTTTTAAATACAAGTCAAGGTAATTTTGCAAAGGGACAGTGCCTTCTCATTGAAATTTTAATCACCCTGTACATGGGGTTGATAGCTCGAGCAGAGCTAATGTCCCCGTTCATTTATCCTTTTGTCTTGGGTTGTTGCAGCTCAGTATGGAAGAACAGCAGAAATCAGTGCAGTGGCTTTGGCAATTATCACAATGTTTACTGTGCTTCATGTGAACAAGACTGATTTATATGGTCTGCAGGTAGCCTGAAGGAATGGCCTACTCAATTTCCCCTGATGCAAGTTCAGGATCAATGCAGCAGACAAAAGGAGCTCTATTACCCCAGTACCCTGCGTTCATTCTTCAGGCAGATGGAAGCTCCAGTTTGCTTCAGGGTACCAGTGAGCTGGTAGCAGGTACTGCACTAGAACACCAGTCTCAACAAACTCAGTCAGATGGTTCCTTTTTTGCTGGATTTCACAGAGAAATGATGACCCAGAAGTATCTACGAAGATTTTCTCTGTACAGTGAATATTCGCTGTTCCTTTGAATATGTATTTTAAAGTCAGACGTTAATAGGATACTTTACAGTGTTTTCCCTAAGTTATCCTAAAACCTAAAAGAATGCTTCTCCATGTGAGATACATTGCAAAACCACAGGCATTTGCCTGACATTCAGTGTCCTTTTTACTATCTCCTCTTGGCTGACTGCCTTTAGCTGCTTTTCTTTATGACTACTAGAAGGTTCAGACATTTTATCACTTCACTCCCAGTCTAAGATCCCCTTTTTTTGGCTCAGAGTAATTGTGTGAAACGGATTTCCACTCACTTTTATCAAACTACGGACCCCTGCTGGGGCAGCAGCAGATCAGCAACACGAGTGACATCTCTGGGCAGGTAGGATGCACCCACCGCTCCTCGTGCCCTCATCCTTCAACTCAGTGAAAGGGGGAATGCAGAAAACTCCACTAACACACAAATGCAGCTTGTTCATTTGGGGGAGGGGAGCTTGCTTGTGGTTCGTTGTTGTTTTGAAAGGCAAAACAAGGCAACGCAGCCTTGTTTGAGGAAGCACCAGAATTGAAATACAGCATTCTTGTCAATTAGCCCCCCTTGGAGCAATACACAGCAGTTTGTTCCTTTATCGATATCCTACTAGTTTTGAGGAATCTTAACTAAGAGGATGGCCTCATTTTTCTGTACCAACACATTCAGGAAGGAAAGTTGTATTTCAAATACAGTAGAGTGACACATCATGAGTGAAAAGAAGCCTGGACAACCTTAGTCTCTGTGTGAGAGAGGGAAAGATGAAGTGACAAACCCAAAGTCACCCTGAGCCTGTAGAAAGCTGGCTGTAAGCATAACCTAGACCTGATGGTCAGACAAGTCTGTGCATCTGTGGACAAATTTGGGGATAAAAATTAATGTACTTAATCTAAAGAGTAGGAGCTGTTAAAGAGAACTAGATATCTTCATTAGGAAAGAAAAACATTCCTGAAAATGTTTAATGGGCACACCAAGAGACTGGAATTATAAAACATTCCTGACTAACTCACCAGGATATTGAGAAGAATTTGTATTCTGCAGCAGAACTCGGGACAATTTGTGCTACTTTCTTGTAATAAAACACCATAAAGAAAGAAATGGTAATTATGTGCACTTCTTTTATATGCAGCTGATAGATACCTTTAAGTACTACAACAGCTTGCTAATGTACCCCTAGTATTTGAATAAATACCTGAAGTAAATACGTTGATGAAATCCCTCATAAACTGCCAGGTGGATAAGGGGCTATTATGAAAGTACCATAACTTGCTCAGTTTTGCCTTTGTACAAGCTGTTCCTGAGCAGCTCTACAAGTGACTGGATTAGAGATCACTGGCAGACACACAGGCTCAAGGAAAACTGCACATAGTTACATGGTAGACATTCACATAGGCTGCACCAGAATATGATGACCAAATACGCCAAGGTAAATTCCTGTGAGTTGCAATTTAGTTTCCAGTAATTAATCTGGCACTACTAAAACTATAACCTTCCTCACCAATTTTCTTGGAGGTCATTTGGAGGCCAACCTAAAGAACTATTTGTTGCCAACTCAGACATCAAAATGTGAGAGTCTTACCATTCAGTTTTACATGATTATGTGTTTTAAAAGATACTGCTATCAATTAGAGGACAAAATTCATAATTTAAAAAAAAAAATCCCACAGTGAAACCTATAACTTTGTTTGTAATGATGTGTAGTAACTCAGAGCACACAGCATGGTAGAGCCAGAGAAATACAGGCTATGCTGTGTTTCTCCTCCCTGTCTCCTAAAGGAACCAGCACTAAATCGAGCACTTTTTGTATTCTGGGTCTATCAGAAATTCAATAATGATCCCAATCTGGTTTGCTTTCTTCCTCTCCTCTCCTCTCCCCTCCCACCCCACCTCCCCAAAACATCATAGCAATCTTAAAATTTGATGTCTCAAAGTCTCATTGTTCTTCTGAGAGAGCGACTATTTTCCCATTTCATGGTAGCTTACAAGGCTGATTGTCTTCTTGGAGCAGGCTGCATGGGGCCAGGCATGCAGCTTTAGCAGGGCAACATGCTTAGGCAACTTTGTCAGTGACAAAGGTGGCTGGAGAAGCAAGAACCTTGTGGCCGTGCAGCTTCTCTGTCTCCTAATGTACCATCTTTCAAGGTCTTTTCCCATTGAACTAGTCCCAGCACTCTAAATCTGAGACAGCAGTCAAAATATTAGTCAGTTTTCCTTCAGAGGGATGATTTTCCTTCCTCATCTGCTGATAAGACATTTTATTTTTGTAACGTTATTTATTTAAAACACTTTTTCTTGGCGTGAGATGTTTGTTTGCTATCTAAATGTAAGTGGGGCTATGGATGCTTCCAAAAGAACACTGACCTTTAAGCATATGTACAACATCTGCAGGAAGCAGCTGGAAAACCTATCACGTGCTTCTTCAGGTAAAAGTGCAGAGCAGTGCTCCTGCAAAGCCTTTTTCAAACCCCTTTTTTTCACATCATGCATCACACAGCAGTGCTATTCATTAAAAGCTGAAAAAAAAAAAAATCCTCTATTGGCCTGAATATTCTAAAACAGAGAATATAAGTTTGCACAGCTGCCCACAGGTGAAATTGGTAGTGCAAAAAAGAAAAAGAAAAAACCCAATGAACTTTTTTTTCTACTACTTTTAGCTTTCAAGCACTCATTTGCTAAATAACCTCCTTATTAGCATCCATTTTTCTCCCTGCTAAATATGTGGTACTAAAATGACTCCTCCTGACTAATCAGTCCTCAAGCATTTAAACACATTAGCTAATTGGTTTGCAGGGGTTAAAGCGAGTGGTTGGTAAACCTCAGATAGTGCTGGCAACATCCAGAGGTTCAGACAATTATCCAAAATTTACTCAAACTCATCTCAGCCTCCTCTGGCTGAAAGCTCAGTAAGGATTGCCATTTTTATCATTTCAGGTTGGCCATAAAAGAGCACCAGGCCTTTTGCTTGTGCTGCTGCCTTCCAGTTTTCCTTAAGACACTTTCCATATAGGCAAATATTTCTTTCATACACTTCAGATTTCAGATTATATGGGTGAAGAATCTATCTAAGTGGATGGCAGATTGAGAATGGCTTTGGGTCCTGAGTTTAAGGCATCATATTCTGGACTTGCTTATGCAACTGTGCCATGGCAAGGCACCCATGGGTGTGCCCACTGTCACTAGTTCCCGATCCCTTGAGTGCAGCCACTGCAAGAGCATCCACTTAGTGCTGGTGCCCGGGCTTATGGATACTTTCCTTGCAGGATACAGCTTGTGACACATGAGCCCTGCATGGAGACTAAACTAAACCAGTCTTAGGCAAGGGGAAAGGTCTATAGAGTTGAACAAAAGAACAAGCTCTGAGCCTCTCCAGCCCCCATTTCCTCCACTGTGTTCCTTTGGCTGGACTGAATCTCCAGTAAATTGTTCCAAACAATGTTTTGTTTCCTGAGGTGATGCTCTCTTCTTGCCTTAAGAGAGTTTGCTTTAACCTTGGCCACTATTAAGAAAAACTGAGCCCAGTTTCCTGGGCTACAAAGGCATTTCTCTGCTCTCTGAGGCTCATTATGTGCTCCCTGTCCTGTTTTACTCAGCGCTCAGGGTCACTGTGGCAAGCAGTCACCTTTTTCTCCCTCAGGACAACCTCCCTTGTGTCCAGGGCCAGGCTGGCTCCTGGGGGAATGTGTGGGTTTGTTGAGGGCCACCAAGCCCAGGCTCCTGAAGCAGGTGTAGCCCAGCACATCCTCTGTTGGAGCAAGGGCAGGAGAAGCCAGCGCCTGCTTGCCACACTGTGTAAACACGGCCCAAACACAGAGCCTGGGTCACTTACTCAGCGTGTTGCAGTCATGTCCTTTGCCCCTGCCGCTAAAGTGAGGGTAAAAGACATTGAAGGACTTGACTGTCCCCTTTGGAAATATGTGAGCACTCTCCTCTCTTCCCCTCTGCCCAAACTCTGGGATTGTATTTCATCACTATCTGAGTGATCATGGAAAGTTTAACCTGCAAAATTATGTGCTGTAAATGACAACCATTTTCCTCTCAAGGTGAAAGACTTGGAGACAGAGAGAAAGAAAGAAAAAGAGAGAACCAGTTTCCATGACAACTCGATGAAACTTATACACCATAAGAAAATGTCATTTTCCAAAAAAGACAGAACTTCATGGACAAGTGGTACAGTACATCAGAAAGGAAATTGCAGTTTTAAATGAAAAGCTCATTTGCATTTATGGTTTTGAGTTTCATTCTCTAGTTACAGGACCCAATTGTAGACAATTTAGTAGTGAAAATTATATTCAACATTTCAGGTGAGTAATGTAGATTATGATCTAGTTCAGCCAGAAGTTCATCGTGACAGACTCGGGTTCAGAGAACACAGGTGTGGAGGGATTCTGCTTTAGCTGGGCTTATGCTGCAGCGTCAGAGAAGTTACTGACATTTTACACCCTCTGATAGACCTTGCAAAGTCAGGATCTGTCCCTAGCTGTTGAGATTCCTGCCACAGCTTGCAATTTCAGCACCTAAAGTTATACCTTCTAGACTCCATGTTACCTGTGATACCATCAATCACCATCCATTGTAAGCCACATTGCATAGGAGAGCATTTTATGATGAGCATTAGCGTCGTAATATAGCAAAGAGCATTGCTAATGAAGCATGGAAAAAGAATAAATTCAGCTAATGGGTATATGTGTCAAATTTCAATTAGGGATATGTTGGCAAGTGAAAGAGAGCGACGAGCATACAAATTAAACCTTTGACCTTCAGAGTAAAGGGAGAAAAACCTGAGAGAAAAGGGGAATGTTCAGAGATGTTTTTCTAGCTGCATGCTGAAAAGTCTGAGTACAAATTTTGAAGTTTTCTCTCTAATTACCATTATTTAAGAAGTGACTCAGAAAAATTCTGTTTTGATTCAGCTGGTTTGTTGACAGCTATATTACTGTTTGTGCTATTTACTGTGTGGGGGAGAGAGAAAGATTGGGAGCAGTTTATGGTAATGGAAGACAAAAGCTCACCTTTGTGAAGCCTAGGCAGAGGATATTAAAGCTTATCCTTCCCTGCCTGTGAAGTGCTACAGGAAAGAACCTCCTTCTCACTCCTCTTAGGCTTTCAAACAGGTCTTAGCTGAGTCAGAGCATGTTTTAATGCATCATCTGTTGTGCATGGCTTTTGAATGCAAGTAAACAGTAAGTGGGGGGGTTGCAGCAGGAGCACGGCTGAGCAGGCTGCAAGGGTTGGACACGGCTCAAGGCACCTGGGGATTGGTAGCTCACGTTTGTTTTGATAGTGAAGGCAGCAATGGTTCAGATACGCAGCAGTGGGCTCATAAGGTGTTACTGCAACCCTGCACATGTGATTTAACATCAGCTGCTCTACTAAAGCAGTGTGGGATGAATTCAGCTTGTTTAATAAGCAGAATGGCCATTACATGTACATATGTCAGGGTTTAATTCAACTCATCTGTCTGCATGAGGAGTGAGGGTCTGTTTCACAGAGCACCGAGGCTTGCGTGGAAAACTGCTCAGACCTGAACCTACCTCCACTGCCCTGGCAAAAGCCACTGTGCTGATGCTTTTCTGACTTCTTGATTGCTGGAGAAAGGTTCCTGGGATGCTTGTGCCTGAAGTACACCTGAGGACAGTGCTGGGAGAGACATCTCTGCCCATGCCCTGCCAGAGTAAAAACGGCAGGCAGGAAGTCACCTCTCACTGCCAGCCTAGCAAGGAAACAAAACCCACTTGTATTATTTCCCCACAAGCAATTAATACTTCTAGGTTCCAAAAATAGTTGGACATTCGGCCAGGAGACCAACCCTTGATAGATCTCATAGTGCACTTTTGAGTTGTTGCCATGGGATTTCATTTCCCACAAAGGTCCAACATTTTGAGGATCACCCTTATCTTTTGCCTGTTTTTAATCACAAAAGCCTCTGGATCCTTGATGGGGCAAGTCTTTCCTCTTATCTCTAGATCCCTTCTGCCACCCCACTGTGCTGTGGGTGTGTGCAGCCAAATTGAAGGTTTAAACACAGTGCAGGGCTCTAGTTTGTGTCAAATTCGATACAGAAGGCAAAATTATAGTTACCTGCTACGTAGTAAAACCTTGAAAGGATGAGAGAAAGGAATCTTTGTGTCTCAGGGACAGTTCAGTGTCAAGCAACCCCAGGCTCACCAGGAGGAGCCCACGTGGGCCTGGAAAGACCTTGGTGCCCTCTAGTCAGGTCTTTCACCTGCAGGTTTGGTTTCCATTTACAGATAGAGCAAATTTTTCAAACATCACAATCCCTCTTTGCCAAATAATTTTTGGATTTGTAGTAAGTATATGTAAATGCTATCAAAAGCATATATTACGCAGAAAACTGTGTTTTTCTTCTTCAAAAGCTTATGCAAAGACTAGAGAAATGTTGAATTTATCCTTCATTCAGAATTACCAACATTTCCCTTTGTAAGTTTTCAACTACGACAGGTATCTCAGAAATATTGCATGATTATTCTTAGCATTTGATAAGGGATATATGGATAGCTAATCATCCTGTTAAATCCTATGACATCACTTTTGTTTCATGACTGAATGATGTATGTCCCTTCAAGTAGGAAATACAGGGGTATATTTAAATGAAAAAAATTTTCTTTGACAAATCCTGCAGCCTGAAACCTTAAATTCTCTTAATTCCCCTATGGCAGCACATATTTAAGACTGGTTTTCCCTCTTTTGTATTTACTTTCAGTAGCCAGAAAGAAAATATTTTCAGAAGCGTATCTTCTCTAGTCTAATGAACATCTACATGTCTATTTCCAACTATATTGATTGGTTTTAATAGCATAAATAAATAACATTATTGTTATTGGATAAATATAATTATGTAGAAGCATATTTCCAGTGTTAATATTCTCATTTACAGGTTAGAGAAGGAGGAATCTTCTGTGAACTTCCTGCAATATTTGGTTTCAGCTTCCGCTTAAGTGAAAATCCTTGCCAGAAAACTTGTCAATAGCATATTCTGGGAAATTTTATTTGCTCTAGTGGTTTTGAACCATAGGAAAATACAATCCTATTTTTGAACTTTTAAGACCAACCCCACAATGAATAGGGGCTTTCTTTAAAAACAAATCCCAGATAAGCTGTTCTCCAGGCACTGCCATGCTCAGATACTGCAAAGGAGCTCGGATATCTGCAGGCAGATACAGCAGGTTGGCACTGGGGAATGAGGTCCTCCAGCGTCTCACCTGGACCTGACACAAAGATGGAGCGAGGAAAGCAGGTGAGGGATCCAGCACTGTATTAACTCACAGTTTTAACTGCCTGCATCGGTATTTCCTGGGGGAATTGGTTCCTGTTTTGGCAGATTCTTTCCAAATGCCTTCAAGCTTCAGATAATTCCTTTTCCTTTCCACAGGCAGCAGAGATTATTGGCCGAGTGCTACAGACTTAGTCCTGTCAGGCAAATTGCCCAAGCTACACCACTTCTCCAGGGCTGGAGATCTTGACCCAAAGCTACAGCCCATTTCTCTCTTGCTAGCGAGGATGGAGACCTGCCCTACTTGCCAGCTATGGATTTCCTTGCTGATTAGAAACAATATCTAATGCAATTTAACTCTGGCATTGGGGTGGTGTCACCAGACATAGAGACATTCCTTCGTACATTAGAAGGAGGAGTTGGGTGAGTCAGAGAAGAAATTAGCCTGCTTTAATTTAGGGCTGGGTATACACACTGCACCAAGAGCTCAGTGTGCTCAGAGAGTCAAATAGATTAAATGCGGCAATTTATTGCCAAGGCAAAGACTTTAAGCACAGTGGATAGGTGTTTATGTAACATCTCTAACCTTGCCTCTGTTGCGCAGACTTTGAAATTGCATCAGTGCGAAGAGGATGAGTATGGCTATCTGCAGGTATAAAATGGAGGGCTCAGGAAATTTAAAAGACAGAAAAAATGAAAAGTATGAAGAGCCCTTCTACCACTCAAGGAATTTTACAGGACCTTTCTGCTATTTGATGCAATATAGATTTCTACAATACATTGTAAGGAAAATGTCATAAAACATAGATTAATGATTGCATTTTCATCCTTTTGATGTGCCATTTAATGAGGTGTATTCCCTTTCATACTTGACATCAAAAAGACAACCGCTGGAATTCTTCACATATACATCAAATGAATTTTTGTGTTAACAGGTACAATCATCTAGGCAAGAGAATGCTGCTTTTATATCCACTGTTTGGCAGGTGATTTGATATAGACAGTCTAGTACTAGTGCTTACTCGCTAGAGTAATTGGAAATGTATGTGCAGTTCTGCAGCTTGAGCCCACTCTGCTTCCCAACCTCAAATGAAAGGGAACAAGATCTCCCTTATCTGTTAGTTAGATTAAGTTTGCAATTTAAAGAACTTTGAAGCACATCCAGCATACTTTTACTTTACAGAATTTGTAGCTTTCATTTTAATCAATATTCTCCTCTTTAAAAGGTCCTACTTTTAACAGTTCCAGCTTTTATGATTGTGTTTATAAAGTGAGTACAATTATTCTGAAAACACTTGGCAAAAAACTTGTTAGGTGGTATGTTGAAAAGATGTCCAGCTTTTCATAACAGTGGATTTGCTTCTGCAGGTAACTATGATTTTTACAAAACGATCACACCACAGGTATCTTGAGCAAGTTTTGGCTTGCAGAAAAAATTACTTCCTAGAAAGACCAAATACAGTCTCTGGCTTTGCTGCTAAAATGGTTTCATTTCACTTGAAAACCATGAGCATATTGGTTTTTCAGTTCAGACAAGTTTTACAAGTTTTATCACTGATTGTGCACTTGTGCTGGTTCCCAGACACCTATGACTGTTGGGACAACACGGAGAAACCTCCTTCCTTTGGAGTATTTTTTCCCATTGCCTTCAAGCAGGTTTTTAGCTGTTGGTTGGCTACAAGTGCAAGCTTTGATTTTTTACACAACCTACCAGTGGGGGGTCTGGTACACAGCCCTCTGTGGGGTCAGGCTCTCATCCATCTGGGCATTGTCTTGGACTTGTTGCCAAGTTTGCTGCCGTGGTGGTTTTATTCCCTGCCATTTCTCAGGGCTTCAATATAGTTTGAACAAGTGTCCCAGTAGATAGCAGTGTTGCCTAAAAGCGTTGGGAATTTGTATGAAGAAAGCTTTCTACTATATATTCCTAAAATTTATGCTATACCTTAAGACTATTCATTTAAACACAATATGGGCAAATTGCAGGATGTCTCCCAAAATATGAGCTGTAACAAATATGGATTTCGACATTCATTCCTACACATTTCTGCATTTAATCAACCTGTTCTTCTCTATGCCACCCAGCCATTTAGTGCTTAAATTCTAAAGACATTTTACAAGATCCGTGGAATTATCTTTTAAAATATAATGAGAGAGAAAGCTTTGTTTTGTTTCAGGAAAAAACAAATTCAAATAATGATCTCTAGTCTTTTTATAATGATTTGATATGCAAAAGCTGGTTTTAAATTCTATTTCTCATCTCCAGCAGCAGGCTCAGCTGGAGGAGCACAGGAGAGTTCTATACAATGTTTTGCAGATACATCATTTTTCTGAACGAAGGTGAGAGTTGGTTTGCATAGAGCTGCATGCAAGTGAATAAGCACAGCCACTGGTACTGCTATGCAATTTGTTTTTCTGTTGTTCCAGGAGACAGCACAATTTTTTTTTTTTTTTGACAAATATTGGGATTATATTAATACATGCCTATTTATCCCTCACTGATTGCTCATCTCCAACCATAGCTTCAGGTCCTAAATTTAACTACTGCTTTCCCAAGGTGGTAATAAGAAGGGGGTATATGGCCAAAAAATGTCTCATGTCTATTTATGAGCAAACCTATTTATGCTCAGAAATAAGGTAGAGAATTGTTTACTTGTTGCTTTGGTAAGTGTTCCCCAATTTTCTTAAGTTTAATATCAACAAGACCTCCTCCCATGACAATGTACTTTACATATCTATCTATCTTACATGCATATACCTATACATATATATAAATTTAATATATGAAATCCTGAAATGTTACACTGAGAACTAATGCTATCTACAGTGTTTGAAGATTTGAGCTACAAGTCCATTCTTCCCACAGACCTTAGAGTGACAGGTGGCTTTGAAAGGCTTTTTAAATATATCTTTGGAGATTTAAAAATAGTTTTATACCAGAAGGCAAATATACAGTAGCTTCTTCTGTGAAGCTTATCTTTCAATTGGCCATAAATAGTGTATGGCTCAGGGATTTTTGATCTAGTTTGGCCTATCCATTCTGTTATACCTGAATGGATTGCTTCTATGTACTATTGAGATGAGCTCCCACTCTGGAATGTCATTAAATGGTAATGAATTACCAGCTTTTCTTATCCAGAACTGAAGCCCAGCAGCTCTCTGAGACTGCAGTGCCATCACCAGGGGTCTGCAGGGAGAGGCTGGGGGAAGCACTTCAGGTGAGGGGCTGTGACCTGTGAGCATGGGCAGCCAGGGAACATTCCCTTTATCAGCCGTGCCATGTCTTTATTGCACAACAGACTCCAAGGCATACCTTTTTCCTGTGACTTTCTAATGCTGAGTTCATTGAGAAGGGTGACATTTAAAGTCTCACATCTTTGTCTTTAATTGTGTTTGAGATACTCTTCTCCCTCCAACCCCCTCGAAGTTTCATTACTTTTTAACAAGCACCCTATATGAATACTGTCTGATGTAAAGGTGATTTAACAGAGAAATAGAGTTTTGGTTTGGGTTTTTTCTCCTGAAAGATTATATTATATAACCATCATAAAGAACAACCAAACATGGTTGTTCTAGGCCATATATAATGGCCTCTAATTGAAAACTTTGTGTATCCCATGTCTCCCTTTCTAGGTATAAAGGGATACTTAGTGAATAAGATGTGTAACTTGAACTGAAATGAAAAATTAAGGTGAATCTTGGTGAGCCAGGACCCTGTATTGTATATTGATTGAAGTTTTGCATTATTTAATGTAGGTAAAAAATAACTTCTATTTCAGGATAAATATTAGCCTGAAAAAAAATTAAAATTACCTGTCTCTTTATTCTTCGGGGCAATTTGTGTCCTGAAGAAGACAGTCTGTGGTGTTAAGAAATGCCAGCTAATAGATGGCATAGAAGACTGAAGGTGAATTCCATGTGAATTTCTTTTACACAGAACTCTCCAAATGCTGGCAGTAATACAATCATTCTGATAAATAAGCCAAAGAGTAATTACTGAGCACTGGGACAGTTAGCTACCACCTGAAGGCATAATTCTATGAGACAAATGCTCATGGACTTTGACAACAGATAAGATGTCTGATTTCCTACACAGCAGAAAACTCTGCCCCCCTTTACTGCTTTACAATAACATTATTTGTTTGATTATTATCATTCATCTTTTGCACTATACAGAAAAGTAGTTCTAGTGGAGGTAAAATACCTTAGAAATTACCCACTCTTTCTTTTTTATAAGTAAAAGCTATTTGTCCTTATACTATGCTCTCATACAAAATCCTTTCAGTCTGAGAGATGGGTCACATCCCAGCAGAGCTATAGGGCTCACTTTCAAGGAAATTTCTGTGGGTGATCTGTCTTATTACAAGACAGAAACTGAGCTGGCTGCAAACATCTCACCAAAGCTGAAATTCATCAGGTTTCTTCTATTCTGAGTTAAGCTACTTTATCTGATTTAGGAAATAGGCTGGGAAAAAAAAAATCATGTTTGGCTCGTTCAGATACCACCTATAAATATAGTTAATTTTATACAGGTTAAGCATGGTTGTAAGGTGCCAGGGAAGTACACAATGCATAAAGCAGGCCTTCCAGAAAACAATTCCACAGTAAATTGTACTTTTGCTTATAATGAAGCTATATATAAACTACACAATGAGGCAAGTCATGCCCATATTGAACTGTCGAGTAGCGTGCCAAACCTGCGATTATTACTTCATTTTTCTTGATTCTCTTATTTCCTACATAATTCTCTTGTTTTCCACTTTGAAAATGTTATTTTCTGTACAAAGCTCATGAAGGTCAAGAAAAGTTTTACTATCAGTATATACTGCAAATAGACTGAATTCATTGTCTTGTCCTTTCAGTCTTACAGAGTAACAGCAGGATCAAGTTTTCGAGATCCCCAGATGCTTCCCAGAGCACCCATTAGAGACGTGGTACGACAAGCAGGCAGAGTCTGCATTTTAACTTCTGCTTCCTCTCTGGTGGTGGTAAGTTTTAAAAAACCTGAATATGGGGTTTATTATCCAACCTAAGGAGGTGAATGCATTGACATTCTCCATTTCCATTTCATCTCGTTGCACGAGAATGAATGAAACCTTGAGAAAGTGTCACTGGAGAGGGGGGTCACTGCAGCCACTCTGCAGCTATTCCTGGTAAGCTCTGTGCATCCTGGCAGATACAAGCATGGTTTTCATAATGCCATGTGCCTGTTTATGTAACAAAGACTAAAGGCACATTTTAACAGACATTTCCTTTCTAAACTTGCTTATTAAAAGAAAACAATGACTTTTTTTTTCCCAGGTGATATTTTAATATGATGGGAATCATCACAACGAGCGATCACTTTCTGAGCAGGTGCTTAGCATCATTACACTGTATCAGGAAATGTAAAGACATGATATATAAAAATGAATCTCTGGTGTCACGTACTTTCTCCTAAACGAAAAATAATTCTCCTCCTGTCAGTTAAGCTTAACCAACATTAAATTAGTGCAATTCAGGTCAGAATCAGGCCCAGAGATTATTCAATAAATTGAAGAAGAGACAGTGAAGTGTTTTACCTGTCGTTTACTTAATTTTGTGTTTCCCCAAACTGCTCATATTGGCATCAAGTACACTGAATATATTTTAAATATAAATACCAAATTACAAACCTGAATACACTTCATCTGTGTAAGCCATGAGTTGGAACTTTCTTTCACTGCTAGGAATGGCATTAGCAAGGTATTTAAATAAAGGAAAAATGATTACAGGATTATTAAAGAAAGCAGTAGCAAAATATGCACAGCTAGAAAACCCTACATTAAGGAAACAGTGTACAACAGCAACATATAATGAGACCCCCAGCTAATTGTTAGAGCAATGTGCATGCTGGAAGGATATTCTGTATGTAACACTGTAAATCCAAACTCAAACTATTTTCTTGCTAAATTTCCTTCAAAGACAGTAACTGTTAAAATAATTTTGATGTAAAAACTAGTCATACAGTAGTTTATATGCCTAGATTTGGTCTTAGTCTCAGTGTGTCTGTATGAATGTTCTTGATTATTGCTTGCTTGAATATAAATTTCTATTAAACACAAGGACATAGCTGACACACAAAGTTCACATTTATAAATAGTTGCTTGTTCCACAAACTCTAACAATCCTTGGAAAAACTTTGGTCTCAAACTACTAGCCATGCAATTAATTGTTTTTCTGTGGTGATTGGAAGCCTCAACACATTTTGCTGTTTTTTAATCAGAAGCTGTTTCCAAATTAAGGATTCTTGCTCAGAATTTGTGCCTGTACTTTGTGCTTTCCAAGAAATTAATCTTAATAGGAAACAATCAAGTAAATGTATGTGTGCTCCAAAATCCGTGTAGTTTAGGAACTATGGAGATTTTTCATGTGAAAAACTGCAGCTCAAATTAATTTGACACATTAAAATGTTTCCCACCACTTTCCCTGTCCAGAACTGCTTGGGCAAGATGGTGTAGACAGAACAACATTTCTCTAAAATTGAGGTTTTGACTGCATAGATACCAGGACAGCCTCAAACAAGGCTGTTTTCATCTTTTACTCTGGTGACAAGGTGCTAGTCCGATCGCTGTAATTAGGGATTCAACACATTCTAATATTGGAAAGCAAACAGCATTTAGTGCAAACCTTCACTTGGAGAAAAAAAAAGAAACAAACCACACTAAGCTATAATTCTCAGAAGTCTTTGAGAGAACATTTTAAAGCTGGCAGAGCAGAGATAAATGCAAAGAAAAGAAAACACTTTGAAAGTATGTTTCAAGCAAAAAATTTCAAAGTCCTACCAACAGAAAACCAATAAAGACTTCCATTACCACATTACTTCACAGTTGTAAATCTGTACATATAATTTTTCTTAAAAAACACTCAACCTCCTCTTGGGAGTCACCACCCAAGCAGTCTCAATAGCAGCTGTCTGGGAGTTCAAGAGTTTGGGTGACAAATAAAGGAAATCCTGAAGCTGCTGACTCACTTCACACAAAGGTGATTGCAGATGACCTGAGCAAGGTCCTGCCTTGAACAAAATGAGGAAGAGTCACAAGAATGGGCTGAGACAGGTTGCGTTTCTCTGTGTGACAGCTGGTAGAACAAAGTTAGCTATCTCTTGGGTTTTAAGACTTTGGTGAAAGGAAGAACATCCAGGAAAATATATGTACCTCTTGCCAACTGGAAGTGAGAAGATGGTATCTGAAAATATGAGAAAACAAGTCTAAAGAACAGTCTGCAAGGCGGGTGGAGGAAAGCCCTTTCATTAGGGCAGACACTGACTTTGGGGAAAAACGGTCAGGTCCTATTTTGTCCTCAAGTGCAGTGTGGCCTTGTGCAACGGCAAGATCTTACAAGGAGATCAGTCAGCAACACAGAAGCTACTAGTTTGGGAAATCATAAATATCGCAAAAAGCATTGCTGGAGAGCATTTATTTTTCATATGTTCCCACAACTGATAGGGTTATCTCCTCCAAGCCCCCTTTCACAGTTATGCACCGTGACATCCAAGAATAGTAGAGGAAAAGCAGCATCCTTCACACAAGATGCACCTTTAGATTCTTCTAACTACCCTCACAGTAAAACTTCATGCAAGTTAAAATGGCATCACATAAGTTGAAACCATGTCAGCCAAGAAGTCATTCTTCTGTTTTCTTAGAGAAATGATGGATACAAAAGAGCTAGTTCAGCTAGGGTACTAATTGGGCTTTTTGGAATCTTTGAAGTGATAATCTATAACCATCAGAATATACAGGCATCCCCAGTAGGATCACAACAATACTAATGGTCTGGGCACTTCTGAAGGGAAAAAAAAAAAAATCTAGATTCTGTAGATGAGTTCAATTTCTGCATGCATTGTCCAGAGATCCTCTATCTTAGGAAAACGTCTTTGCAAAAGCAAAATGAAGTTAGGATTTTTCCAGGGCAGTTTAGAAGTGCTTGGAGCTACTACTTCCATTACCACACAAAAGCTGAAAAAATAAAAGCAAGTGGTATAGTAAAATATTTTGTGGATCAGACAGCCGTTAGCATTGCATAACTGCTGCTTTCCAAACTCCCTTGTCTGCATGCAGTCCTGAATGTTGCAAAACACAGAATCCCAGAATGGCCTGGGTTTGAAGGGACCTGAAAGGACATCTAATTCCAACCCCCCAGCCATGGGCAGGGATGGCTCTCTCTAGACCAGGTTACTCAGGGCCCCATCCAACCTGGCCTTGAGCAAATCTCTTTGTGTATTAACACGTTCCTCTCTCTTCAACATGCAGGGAGAGCAAAGTACAGATCTCAGTTTTATGGATCTTAGGTGTCACGATATTGAGGGCAACATCTCGAAAATCCCACTGAGACAGATCTCAGTTCCTGATTTCCCCAAGGTGAAGATGCACTGCAGCTAGGGTATTTATTGAGACTTTTTGCCTCAGGGTAGGATTTGATACAATCGTTTTAAGATGGAGGCAGCCGCATAAAGGTAAATTTAGTCCCAGATTTAGAACTAGCTTGATGAAGGGAATTATTGATTACTGATGAAATGCTAATACCATGCTAAATGTAATTTATTCAAGAGGTAGCTGTGCTGTTAATGAACAGAAACATTACTATGCCTGAAATTTACAGGATGATGTAAAAAGTAAAGCTTATGCTCAAGGTGCTTTTACAAGGTGTTTGAAGATATTTTTTAGCCAAAATAGTAGATGAAAATTCTGGGCTTCCATTTTTAACACCAAATTGTTCCAAATTCTTTATTTGGTTGGAACACAGGAAAGAAGTAGCATCATGAGTGGGCTGCTTACTGATCAACCTGGTGTAGGGCCATCCACAGAGCCTGGAGCTGGGTTGGGGTGCACTCCCTTGGTTTGCACCAGAGAGCTCTGGGATGGGACTGGGAGCCCAAGTCCTGGGATGTGAGCTGTGTGAGGGGAATAAACCAGCCTTGAACGGGAGAGAAGAGCAGCTGACTTGCTGACAATGTGGTTTTTAGGGGAAATTTGTAGGTTTTGTGAGAACCACAAAACAGTCAAATGGAGCTCTGAAAGGTCGAGGAACTTGAGGCAGCAAAGTCAACCCTTCTCTGTGGCACTAAAACTTAGCATGGAAATTTTTGCAGATGACTTTTACCTCTCTGAAAATAGAAGTTGATAATGAAACTGTGGACTTGAATTTAATGATCCCAGTGTGAAAGGGCACCTAGAAAATGATTTCTCCTTTTGTTGGCTGCTTCTAACCAGCAGTTTAGAAAAACAAACAATTTACAGCAACAAAAGGTGCTTTTTTTTCCCCCTGACCTGAATGCAGTAATTGCTACATTTATTTTATGTTTCTCTTTTTGGAGAAAATAAAATAAAATCGATGATGGGCAGAGCAGAGGGCATGTGGAGCCAAACAAGATAAGTGACAGATGGTCACTGAATGACCACACAAAGTCATAACATCAGAGATCCTGGAAAGGACTCTGGTCCAGGCAATGAGTAACGTGGCATAGTTTGCTAAACTTAAAGAGGTGCTTTTGAAACATAACTCTAAAATCACCCTGAAGTATTTTTAAAACTTCTCAGTATTGTGCCTGTGGGGGGAAGCTATTTTTTGTGTGTTGGCAGTGATTTCAGGAGCAAATTTTGGCAAGCTCAGCTGAGTTCCCTCACTGCACAGTATATAGTACTGTTCATTATGATTATATCAAATACTATCCATTTTGTGCAGAATTAAATTTGATCTAATTTTGAAATGAATTCAAACTCCTAATACCCAGGCATGTCCTGCAATCAGATTTTTCTTCGTAATTAGTCCACGACTCCTTGATGGTTAATTTTTAAAATTTTGTACAAAACTCTGATTGCATTTTAAATTACTGCTTTTTGTATGGGAAATATTTAACAGAGCAACAAATGAGTCCTCTATTCTATCTTTTTTGTTAGAGGCCAAGGAACCACAACAATGGCCCACAAAGACTCCCCAGGCTCGCTCAGTTCTTTGCTCCTGAAGAAGCAGAATACCTTTCTAATCTCCAGGGCTGAAGCTCTGGAGAGTTTTCAGTGTTAAAAGTTTCTAATCTTTTATTCTGCTTCACTTATCTGGCAATACATATTCATGAGGAAGGTCATTATAGCAGCACCCAGTAGTGTGGCTCCAGTTTCGAGCAGCGGCACTCAGCACTCAACAGCCAAACTCAGAGAAGAGCGTTGCAGAGCTAAGCACCACAGCAGTCAGGAGAAAGCAATATTCTGAAACCTAACAAAACCAAAAAAAGTTTTCACCTACATTATTGGGCTACCGGGGGGAAAAGAGCTTTTGAACTTATTTGTGCCTGTCTTCCCAGGGATTTTAAAAAGGCATTTTGCCTTGAGAGTGCTCTGGCAGATGCTGCATGCCTGTATTTTTTATAAGTGCCAGAGGAGTGCTGCACCGGGCAAGTGGGGACAGTGGGACAAATGTTATGGATTCAAAGAGCCTGGTCACCAAATTTCAGAGAAGAGTGAGCTGTAAAACAGTGCAAGGATCACATTTGTTCTTCTACAGCTGTGATCTGTGACCACTCCAGATGTTGGTGATTATACCAAAAAACTTTTGGTGCAAGAAAACTAGAAAATAAATGATAATGATCTAATTGAGTAACAATTAGATACAGAGCTGAGATTTTAGAGGAAGCTCCTAGGGACTCCTTCAGACCACCTGACCTTGAAGGAACTCTGCATTTCCAGGGGTTACCCCGATCCTGTCCACTGGCCCCAAATGCAAGGACATACAAATGCAACATTACAGCATCCCTCCTGTAAATGACACTTCTCAAATACCCAAAACCCCAGCTATCTTTCAGTTCCCTGCCTCACTTCAGTCTATTTGTACTCTCAGTGCAGTACAAAACAATTTTTCAAGTGATTTATAGTTTCATGATAGTAAGACTGTACGCAGATTACTTAAAGACTAATATATGCTAGATAAAATGTTTCTAGCATTCAAATAGGCATATTTGTTCATATTTCAATTAAGCATTTAATTCAAATTACTGTATCATTACTGTATTAATACAAACACATTTCAATGTGTATAACTGTAGGTGTGTTTGGATGACTGGGTGGCAGTAAATGTATAACCAGTGTATTTCAATACCACGAACAGCATATTAATTTCTTATCAACTGTTTTGCCCAAGCATTAGTTTGACTCACTAGATTCAAGTACCTGTGAATGTATGAGAGTCAAAGAATAACACGGTGAGAGACAAAGGAGAGCATTCCTATCCTCCAGCATGGAGGAGGAACGCCATTTCCTCCCATGCTCACATATTTGTGCCTCAACAGGAGGAACATGTAATGCTAATGGCTGGAGGCTGGAATGCATTTTCCTGCAGGTGGCTACAGAAGCAAATGAAAAGGGAAAAAAGATGGCAGTAAGTCCCTTGTATGCAGTCTGGGGCTACTAGGGTGTGAGTAGACATCTCATTCCGACTGCCTTTCTAGGACCTAGCAGCTCCTGGAGGAATCCTGCCTCATGTTGGTATCTCATTTTGGGATGGTGGATCAAGTCTGGGTCCTGAGTGTTTTTCCCTTTCTTTATTGTCAGCTTTTATCTTCTCTGCTCTGTGGGATTGGCTGCCTCTGCACTGCAGTCAGGGTCCCCCACCTTTTTATTTCAGTGATTACAAGGTAAGAATTTTTTTTGTATATGTTTCACTGCTGTGGTCCTGGAGAGAGTTTCTGCACCTTCCCTCACTTATCTGTATTCTGCCCATGATATCGATCTGCAAGATTGCTTCTTCTCCTCTGAACATCACCTTCCCTGCTCCTGACTGTGCCAAGTGACTGTGCCTGACACATCTGCCCTTGGCCTCCCAACCCCTCCCGGGCATTGGCCAGCTCACTGCAGGGTTACCTGAAGTGCATCTGGAGCATCCCTGCCAGCCTTGTGGAAACTTGATTTTGAAGGAAGAAGTGATTTTCCATAGCTAAGATAGCTATTATCAGAATATTCTTAATATTAAACAATGATGCCATTCAACGAGTTAAAACTACCACCCTCTAGAGACTATTCAAAATTCAGTAACCTTGGCAACAAAATAAAAAGCAATTCTGATTTAGTTGTTTAAAATGGGGAAAATACACCCTTACATATGTGAACATATTGTTAACAGATTGGTTTAGGCTGTTCTTACTTTCCTAATTGTATAGCTTAGTCCTACATTTCCTTCTCTTGCTTCCTTAAACATTCCAGTATTAGAAAATACCACATTTTATTCATACAAAATTTGTCCTACATCACAAAACATCACCTGATCAGGAAAAAAACTCAAACACATCTCTCTGAAACAGAGTCAGAAAATGGTGCAGGAGCCTACAGACATTTTTGTCAACTGACTGTAAACAGAAGATAACAGTATGCACTCAGGTGATTTTTCAAGGCAAACTAAGTACTCACTCATTATTATTTTCATATCTTATTTTTTGAAGAGTCCCTAAACTTGCTCTGTCCCATGAAGAGGTATGCATTTCAGGGTAGGAATCAAAACAGGAGCATTCCCTTCAAAGCTGAAGCCTTGTATAGCTCCAGAAGATGAGCTGTGTACTAAGAGACGAGTTGTTGAGTTTGGACAGTGCTGCTAAACATGGAACTACCTTGGACTAAGGGGAAAAGGTTGGGTGGCTGTGTGCCCCAGCAGCCAGCACCACTGAGGTCGCTGGTGCACTGCACCTCCACAGGGCTCCACAATTGAATTTCACTGCCTGAGATTTTGTACTTGCTTTTGCAAATTGTACCGAAGTATTACCCTCATTCACTTACGAGGCTTGAGGCAGTAAGTTCAGGTCATCTAACAGCAGACTGCTAAAAGTGCTGTATGTTTTCTTTTTTTAAGTTTGTGAAATAATTTGTTTCCCCAAGCTAGTGATAATATGGATTTGGAGCACAGCTTTCCCAGATTTATTTAATAAAAGGTTACCATTTTTCTTCTAGCAGAAACAATCAGAGAAAAGAAAGCTATTCTCCTCCACACAATGGAAAGCAGGATTATAGAATAAACGCAAGGGAGATAAGAAAGGTGAATCAATTTAAATGACCTTTACTCAAGCTTCATTGCAACAGATGAATAAGAGGATTTATCTACCAGAAAATAAAGCGGAAATAAGAAAATAATGACTAAACAGCAAACTAAAGGGAAAATTCTAATTATATTGAAAGAGATTTGCCAGGGTTTCTTAGTTTAAAATTAAAAACAGCTTAGAGTATGTTAAAACGTGTATAGATTAAAGCTGAGCAAACATAATAAACCCACTTGGACAAAGCTTAGGAGTAGGATAGAATGCAGTGCTTGCAGCTGAGAAAGGGCTTTGCCTATTTGCACCATTAACCTTCTAAAATTTAGTCCTCCTACCTTATGGATCAACTGTTCTAGAGATTAATTGGCTCACTAATACCATAAAATCCTATTTTTTTTATTTCTCACATAGGACAGGAGCCTAAATAGTCCATTGCAAAGCTAGGCAAAAAAAGCATATAAGTGGAATTCTAGTGGTTCCACAAGCAATAGCTGTGGGGCTCAAGGTCCAGAGTGTCAGCTAAGCCCTACCCTGGTGCATGGAGTCCTGATCCTGACATGCCCTGGCTGTGCCAAGCAGAGGCATTCCTGGGACGAGTGCCAAGTGTGCAGATCCCTGCTCTCCAGAGCTGGTGGGTGCCAGAGAGCACCAACACCCCAGCAGCTCCTGGAACCCACCCAGAGCCTTTGCTGCCCCCAGCCAGCTCAACACTGCTGCTGAGCACCCTGAACAGCATTTACCTTCCAGTGCTGGGCAGAACCTTCTGTGGGTTGTTTTTTCCCCACAAATATTTTTTTCTTATTTGGAAAAAACCACCTTAAATTAGCAAACTGCATATGCAGTTCTTCTGGTGCTTTTTTGTTTGCTTAGCTTAAACCTTAAATCTTTGCCTCCTTTTGATATGACAATCAACCAACTAAAACCATTAATTACATGGTGATAAATTTCTTTCAGTGCACAGATACCAGGGTAATAGGTTTAAGCAAAGTCATGGAATTTGGCAGCTTTCCTTTCCTAGCAAGATTATGTCAGTTGCTCCTAAATCCATCGATCCAGTGAGACAGTAATTAGTTAATTTAATGAGAATCAAAGAATTTTTGCCTGCAGAATTTACAGTACTAACAAGACAGGTTATTTTTGGAAGCTATTTCCAATAAAAACACTTCAATCAGCCAAAAAGAATATTGTCTCTTGATTAAAAAAATAGAGCATCGTTTATCGCTATCACCACAGGGTTAGGCTAATGCTGGAAAATATCCTGTGCTTACATTGGTGTTAGCTACAGTTAGAGTGCCTGTTTTGTTTTAAGAACGTTAATATGAATCACCTTTATGAACATCTTCTTAGGGTGCAGCCATGTGCACGGATGGTTCTGCTTCTTCTCGTTAATTTTTTTTCCCCCAGTGAGGAGAATTCTGCTGGAGCCTGATTGCTGTGGCTGCCAGGGGCCATACAGTGGGCAGGGGAAACAAGACCCTTTCAAAAGGCAGATTTGCTCCACAGCGAGATGTGCCCAAGAAATATTGGTTTCAGCTGAGGGGCTCCACACAAGCCAAACACGCAGGAAAACTGTGCTGAACTTGCACGATCCTGGAGACTGCCTTTGCCATGTCTATAAAGCACAATTAATTGTCCTAAAGAGATGTCCTAAGCCTAACATTTAACTTAACTCTGCAGAGACGCAACACTTCTGCTGTTAACACAAACAAGCAAAGAAACCAAAACCATTCTGCAAAAGAGCAAACCAAATAAAGCCAGCCAGGAGCCAACCAAAGGAAAAATGCAGCCCACAGACCTCTGTTCATTCACCTGTGCTATGCAGGCACAAGTATAAAAACATCTGAGGCAGACAGACAGCTGGACATACTCCACATCTCCCCGTTCCCTCACATCCCTCCCAGATTTTGGCTGTGCAAGGGACCTCTGGTAAACAAATATCTTCTGTGGAGAAGAGTCTCCTGCAGCTGCAAGAAGTCAGGCGTAAGGTAGTCTCCACAAAATATGAGTTATTGGAAATGCATACCTTTGCTTTTGCAGACCACGCTTGCAGCACATGAGCTGTGAACAAAGGTGGGAATATAACTCGTCTCTGGAATTTGCTCTAATTCTGGCTTTCACCACAAACTTCATGGCTCCCTTTGTGGATTTTGTTTATTCTCCAGCACCCGTATTGCAAACAGCCTGAATGCTTCAGATGGCTCTAAGGAAGAAAGGTGAAGATGAGAAATATTTTGTGGCAAAACTTTCCTTACAATTAAATATTTAGAGGGGCATGAGATGTTTATTTAAAAGCTTCTTCAATTTACAGTCAGCTCCGGAATCACTGCATAATATCCCCATCATGGAAGTAGTAAGTTGCTTTACACATATATATAACAACTGTTTCTCTTGTATTTTCTTTGCTTACATAAAATAGACATTTGAGTATAAAAATATTGTGATTAAATTGGGGAATTAGTTGGCCGAGTACTTAAACAATTCCCCTACCAGAAAAATAAGAACTATTTAACTAAAAGAGTCAATGTCTTCCCTGAGGATGCTTTAAAAGATTATTTAAATCTTATAAATATTTAAAGACCTGCATAGAAGTTAATGGATTTTTAAAGAAAAACAAAACAACATGCTTATGAGCAACAGCACCTTATCTTCTACTAAACCAATTAGAGTAAATCCTATGTTGTGACTATATTTTGAAAATTACCTTGGTTGAACTAGATTGTATCTCTGTTGAGATGCAGTCAGGATTTTACTGGAAATAACACAGATGTATTTCACCTTAAACAGGTAAAGCCCCTGCTGTAGGAACATCACATGGCCTTAATGAATCAATGTGGGGATGCAGGTTTCCCATCCTTCCCTTTCTTTGCTGCAAATAGCAGGCCCTGGCCAGTATCTGATTCCCATGCCCATTTTACATGCCTGAAGACCAGACCTTCATGGTTTAAAAGAGTAGTCATAATGTTTCTGAGGCAGTTAAAAGAGGAACTAAATCTGATTAACTTTGTAAATAGAACTACTCAGTGCAATCCCTTGTTTCTCCCTGATGGTAGTGACTGAGTACACAGAATATTTAAAAGTTCATTTTTACACAGATCCTTGGGCATTTGAGGGTGAGCACATACTCAAGCCTGTGGAGTGGTGATTGGTTAGATGGGGCTTCACATGGTGTATCTCAGTCACTTGTGAGGAAAGCTCCCCAATTTCTACAAAATCTCAGCTTTGACAGAAGGAAAATAAATCCAAACACCTCCCACTTTTATCATTCAAACCCACCTATTTCATTACTGCTCTCTGTGCTAAATGAGTATTTTCCACTTGGTAATTAAGCTTGATCATGAAGACAAAACCAGCATTTCACATATTTTTAAGACAAAATAGTAGTCTGATTTCATTTACTTCAACACAAAGCTGGTGTGCACCATGTCTAAGTGAGAGGAGAGAAAAGGCCTTGTTACCATTACCCTTGAATCCGTAGAAAGTTTAAAATGATGTGAATGATGTGGGGGGGGGGGGCTTTGGGCTTTTTTTTAATGCTTTGCTTTATTCTCACTGAATGCATTGACAAGCGTTAAGATGAAACCTCAGCTGAAGGAGATTCTGCAGAAATACTGGCCCCCTAGCAACACGGTTACTATGCACAAGGAGTACGTAAAACCTTATTCCCCTAAAAGACTGTGTTTGAGGAGGGAATAAAATTTTATTTTCTTTTTAAATAAAGATAAGGTGCTTGCAAATGTTTCACGTACCTCCAAATATACTGTAAGCGCAATTTGAATAGAGGCAGGATTCGTAATATAAACTCGGAACGATGACCGTGGCACCGAAGCAGATAACTAGTGGAACCAGAGATACAGATCTTTTCTGTGAAAGGCATGTTTCCCTTGCTATGGATTGGGAGAAACACAGCATTTGATTTTGATTCCATAGAAACAGGAGTAAAGAGGACAATAGCATCCACAAAGAGGAGCTGCTATAATAAGGGAGGGCACGTGGATGGGAAAGGCTTTTGGCGGTCTAGTTATCGCTCAGGAGAGGCCTAGGCCTGCACAGAGAGGTGTGCCACAAAAGGCAGTCCTGCAAGAAAGCAAAGTGAATAGGAGAGGAAAATGAATCTTTTCACTGGCCAGATGAAGGATGCACTCAGAACAATGTGCCTCCAGGAATAAATCCTCTTTCTCCTCTCTCAGCAGCTTGCTTAGGAAGCAGAGCCCACAGAGCACTAATGATTGCAGGGAGTTAATGAATATGTGCTGCATTGGTTCAGCTTATGAAGCATCCAGCAATTTTTTAAAACTATGATTTATCCTCCAAACTCTTGCTAAGGAAGAATCATATCACTATGCATCTCCAAGGAAATTCTTTGAATGTGTTGCTTTTAAGTGATTGCATATTTTCTCTTTAAGTGATTGCATATTTTCTCTTTATTGACAAAAGCATCTGTGAGTTGGTGTACAGTGCAGTACAAGTCTCACCACGCTTGTGAAAACAGCTTCACTAAGATGCACAGGGTTGTAGCCTCATATGTTTGGTCACCAGAAAAAAGGGTTTTTTTTCTCTTCCAACAGCACAAATGAACACAAAAAGCAGACTGCGCTGCTGAGAACTTAACTGAGGGTCATCCATGCTGATATCCTGGGAAGAAGAGACCCAAGCTCTGCTGCACTCCATCACTGTGAACCTGGCAGGGCTCTGGCACTGATCAGCCGTAGTGCACAGGGAGTCATTTTGATACTCAAAAATGGCTATTTTGCACCCATATTTCCCATGGAAACAGTGGTCTGAGTCCCAAATGTACTGTAGAACCCCAGCACTGCTGCCATCACCACCTGACAGAGACATGTACCCAACAGGTTCACCAGCTTCTACCACATCCTGGTAGAAAGAAAACGAGCAAGCCTTAGGAAAAATGTGGGATTTTTTTTCCTCTCTAAAAAAACACCTTTTCCTGCAACAGGCTTTGTAGCTTGTTTTACTTTTCCAGCTGAGCAGACCCAGTGCAGATGCAGCCTAAGGTAGTGCTTTTCATTTTGTACACCCACATTCACAAGTCTCTCTCATGTTAGTGCTTTCGACAGAGGTTACCAATTATACTGCGTGTCTTACATGGCAACTGTTTACAAGAAAATTACATTGTTTATATATTTTTCGTACGGTTAACAAATTATCTTAAATGTCAAGTTGCTTGATACAGAAATAAAGGAGCCTACTGTATGCTTTAAAGCACTACAATTGTTGGTAAATTGCACTCAGCACAGAATTATAGACATTTAAACATCATTCGGAAGGAAAATACTTTCCCAAGAGATTCATCTGACATCATAAACTATGAAAATGAAGGCTTAACCATTTATAAATGTCAGCAGAAAAAAAACCACCCCATCTTTTGAGCACAATTAGTTGCATTAGTTAACTGTTTAACACTTGTGCTGTACTGCTATTGATCTCTTATTGCTTCCATGAAATTAATTTGATAGGTGTTCATTTATCATTAATTGTGCTGTGAGCTTCAGAGGGGATTGAGAGCATGAAGGAGGTTGGCTCATGGACTAGACCCAGCAGTTTTTGGCATAATGAGTAACAGTGAGCCACTGCTAATGAATCTGTCATTCTGCATGTAAGAACCATCCATAACCATCATGCTTGTCCTCACCACTATCTTCTGTGTCACTCTGGCAGCATTCTTTATCAGCTAGGGCCATTAGACATTTAAAATAATCAGCATTTTCTGTTTTCATACAGAGGTGTTGCCAGTCAGGGGCTGTGGCTGGCTTGCAGGTGCGGTTCAGGGCAGCAATGAGCCAGCACCTGCTCGTCTACTCAGCCACTGCTGCATGGTAGGAGCATCAGTACAGTAAGTCCATCTCAGCCCCACAGGCAGGTTGGTGAATCCCAACAGCTTTAGATAACACTCCCCACTCCAGGAAGTTGTTGGTGGTACACTTGTTTCACTGACCAGTGCCTTTTCTCCTCAAGGCTGATTCCCTGCCTGGGAAGATGTTGTGACCCATCGGGAAACCTGCCGTACTACATGGGTGTATGTATGGTTGCCACTTCCCCTCACTCTCCTAATAGTCCTCCACAAAAAAATCCAGCTCTGGGGGGCAAAAGTGCCTCATTTCAATGCCCTTGTTTTCCTCCTGGAGTCCCCTTTGCTCACATAATATACATGATAAGAGATGGTCTCCTGCCTCCATGCCTGTCACTTTGCTTTCTGACACTGCACTGCCGTATTTCAGCAGATGGAGAGCATGGCCTTTTCCATAAAGTAACAACTTGCTGGTACTTGGTACTTCTGATATAAATCCTTGTTGTTTCCAGAGTTACAATGATAAATAATAAATATTTGCTCTGGTCTTAGTAATGAGTATCATTCTAATATTTCAGAAGAGCCTCATTAGGGCTCTTTGCGTGTATTCACCTTATTTGGAGTAGCAAACAGAATAGACAATTCACACAAAATTGCACTAGTAAACCATAACTCACCCCTGTATCACACTTTAGTGGTGTTTCCTATGCCTTTCCAGCAGCAGATCATCAGCCACTACAGAAGGAGCTTTACTATCAATTATGATGATAATGCAGTATGATTTGCACTTGCTTCATACATACTGCATATTTCAGATGGATAACGAGAAGTGTAAATACGTGAAGAGAAGGTGTAATAGGTTATAATACCCAGGCAGGAAATCCAGAAACAGAAAGAAAAATATAGTTGTTGAGAAATATTTTGAGGAAATCTTAACCAAAGAGTCTTAACAAAACCGACTGCAGAAACAGGAATTAGAACAGCCCCAAGAAGTGTGTCTTTTCCAAGCATTTCCTTTCAACTAACTTGTGGTTTAGAAGATGAGCATCTTATGTAGACCAGCATTAAAAATGAGATTAAATTGGAAGAAGGGAAAGGAGAAAGGAGGAAAAATGTTCAAAATGAGAGAAAGGTAAAAGAGATGCATGCATTAGAAGGAGTAAATTGTCACTCAAGTGACAGTGACAGGACTATGACAGGTAAATAGAAGGATTTTTTTCCCAACAACAGAACCGTTTCAATAATATTTCAATGTGTCTTCTTATTTACATTAATATGTATTTAATCATTACAGACTATGAAAAATGACAGCAACAATTTTCTTCAGCTACAAGGACAGTCAATGCTTATGAAGGAAGATTGGTCTACAGCAGCCTAAAGTCCACAAATAGCTGATGTCAACTGGCCGGTCCCAGTCAAGCCCCTGCCCTCCATGTGTGCCTGTTCTACAAACTGAGGATCGTATTTGTTATAGCTTCTTTTCTCTGAGCTTTTTATATGGGATACCAGCTCATATATCAGATCACATTTCATTATCTTTTATGGTAATGCTTGGGCCATATATCATATTTTCTAATAAATCTTAGCTTTGCCAGCCCAGCAGACTATCATAATGTTACCTTTCAAAATACTGCTTTCAGCAGTGGATACGCAGGGCTGCATCTTTCACGTGGGTTTTTTTGCAGTTTATCAAAATGAAACATGACATCTACTGTAAATGATATTCCCATTTAGTGCTTAATGATACATCTGCTTCCTATCATCCACAAATTCTGATGGTTTGCTAAACAGATATTTTGTTTAGTGACAACCTGTATGCCAAACTGAGGGTTTGTTATCTTCAGCCTATCAGCAATGGAAGCTGATGCAATTATGAGTTGGGACTATGAGCTAAAATAACTCAGTTATTACAACAACAACAAAAAAGCTTACAAATACTGGATTTACCACCGTGCTGACTTCCAGAAAAAAAGATTAGCTTTAAAATTTGAGCACTGCTATTGTTTTCCAATCTAAGGGTAAAAAAAAAAATGGTGCTCTGCCAACAGTATCTTGACCCAGAAGCAACCACTGTTGGCATGGAAAATGTGAGAGAGAATACAATAATACCTTTTCATTAGCTTCCGGTGTACCTGATAAACCATGTGGACACATTCAGAATTTCATGGGATTTGGGGGCAATAGAGCATAGGAAAACCTGTTGCTGCAGCCCCAATCTGTGCCCTGTTCCACAGTCTCTAGGCTGGTACCACTCTCTGCTGTCCAATGGGCAGCAGGGCTTAGCACCAACACTTAGGCAATAACTTTCCAAGGATTTTTGACTGGCAGAACGTGCAACTTACTAAAGCAAGGTGTAATTTTTGCAAGTTAAGCTGTAAAAAAAAAGGTTAAATGCAGTTTATTAATTTCTGTCTAAATTAACTTTATATTTCTTCTTTCTGTTTCCCTCTTAGACTCTAGAATTTTTCAAAGAAATTTTCTGAACTTTGATAGAATCAGTGGACGTCTCAGTGGTGTAAATTAGCTCTTACCTCCACCGAGACAATAACGTGAAGGAGTTAAATATAGATGGTTTTATTGTCAGGCATACTCAGTAAAAACCCCACAGTTATCTTGGTATGCTGAGTGTACATCCAGAAAAAAGAAAAAATCTCCAGTTTCATCACTGGCTTTTGGCCAGGCTGGTGTGTGGGAAGTTGGCACGGCCTCCTTTCTCCATTCCACTCACTCTGGAGGTCATCCTAGGGAGCAGATGGCTCTCTGGCCATCACTCGCAAGCCTCACTCACACACCTCTCTGACAATGCATTAAGCTGTTACAGGTTGACCATGATCCTGAGCATCCCAGGGACATTGCCTTGTCAAAATAAAGTTGACTTCTGAATGACACTCCGAACATTAAGATATCTGAGGTGCTACTGGAAGAAGGCAGAAGGTTTACTTAATGTGAGCCTTTCAGCTGAATTCCCAACCATTGCCATGCTGACATCTGGTTAAAGGAAGGAGACAAATCATTATTGTTTTCGTACCTGTCACTCAGTCCATTTCCTCCTTAGAAATCTGATAGCTCAAGAGTCATGCCCTTAGAACAATGTTTTGGCACCTGTTCCAAGGGAGAAAATACCAATTCGTTGCTTTGAAAGATACTTTGATATTTCATGAGAAATTTATGTTGTTTTAAATATTGCCTCTTCTAAGTGAAAACTCTATGGCCACTTGAGAAAACCATATCTACACCCTTGCCCAAAGTCTCTAGCTCTGCTAAGTTATCTTTCTGCCAGAATGATCTCTTCTTTCCTGACACCCCAGGAAGGCTGAGAATGAGGCGGCTGTGATGAGTGCAGCTGTTTCTACACATCCCATCCTAGACTGGGGACTGAAAGCTGGATCCTGTCTCCCGTCCCACCCAGGCCACCAAAATGATGCTCATTTCCCTGTGCTGTGGCTGCCTTTGTCTCCACAGTGACACTGGTGCTTTAGCTGCGACCGCTGAATGCCATGCCTCAGCCCTCTGTCTCCTGCCACCACTCCAGCCCCATTCCTGTGTGCCAGGGCACAGGGATGCTGCTTGGAGCTAAATCACCATGCTAACGTTGCACTGGCCTTCATTTTCCACTTGCTGCTCTCCAAATTAGTTTTACTTCTCTCCCTTCAGTTCAGCTGTCAAATGAAGAAAAAAAGTAATAAAATCATCCATTACCTCAGACAGGTCCCACGTAACTCTAGTTCTTCACTGCATTCTTAGACCCATCCTGGAACTGCATGCAAACCTCTGTAGTTATTAATGGAAGTTCACAGGGACAAAAATCTCCAACTTAGCAGCAGAAGTTACATTAAAAAGAGTTTGTCCATGTAAAGCCCTTGAAAGGAAAATGTGACAGCCAAATTGCCTTCTCTCATCTGTGTTCCTCCTTGGCCTGGCACAGACTCCACGAGGTGAATGGAAGGGCTCCCACTGGTGTCAGTGGGCTGAGGATCCAGTTCTTGATGTCCGTGCTTTGAGGGACAAGGGAGCAAAGATATTGCCTCTATCTAGGTAATTTTAATTGTGGTAGTGGAGCAAAACAGCACCTAAAGGATAGAAAAGAGAATGTTAAAAAGGGGTTATGAAGGGCTGCAAGACACGGGGAACTGCCTGTCAGTGAAAATAATGAGGAGTCTAGGAGGTGTGCTTGGTGCGTTTTTTAGAGAACGTTTGAAGAGCTGCTGCCTCTTCTCTGTACAAGCGCAGTGTTGATTTTAGTTAATGTGTACAGTGGACGTGTATGTCCTTCCTCACTGAGATGGAGATATCCCTTCCTCCCAAGCTTTCCTTCCTGGCCAGCAGCTTCTGCTGGACACAGCTCCCACCCTCTCTGTTCCTGAGAGCAGGACCTAATCACCATCTCTCTGCATCTATATGCAGGGCAATTTCTCCCTTTCAGTCTCCTACGGGAATTGCCCCCACACATATCTGCAAGACCAGCCTGAACATGCTGCATATTCCTGATGATATAGGGAGCACGTGCCTAGAGGATTAGCAAGGGTTTCATGCCACAGGGAGCTGCAACTGCTGCAATTTTCCCTCAGGACAGGAGATCCAGTCTATCCTGCTGCTTGATCCTTAAAATAACCTCTATATTTTCCTGCTTGCAAACTAGTTTAATTTTCTGAAGATTAAATTCTCTCTATGTTAATGATGAAGGAAATCCACTTTCTTGCAAGAAGTTTCTTTAACACTTCCCTCGGCTACAAACAAATGTAAGCTTTGAGAAGCTGTCTTTTAGCAGGAATGCCTGGGACTTTGAAATGCTCATACTCTTACTGGTATTACAGGTCACTGCCCTTCTCAGCACTTACCAGAGCTGAAACACTAAACAGCTTGTTATTTCTGTTTAGAAATGTGTCTGTGCTTGCACCCGCTAGTAACCCTAGTGCAGCAAGGAAAGATTAAACATTCAAGCAATTTAGCTTAGTTCCAGTTCATTTTCAATTAACAGGAGAAAATCCTCTCAGACATAATAGGCTATTTTTGGTTGGAGGTTAGTGTATTTGTCTGACAAAAGTAAGCATTTGGGCTTACAAGCTAAACTCATTAATGTTGTTACAAATGTAGTTTATTAAATAAAAAACATTCAGAAAAAAAGCACAGAAAATTAAACCACTGATTTCAAAGGTATTTCCCCTTTTCAGGATGTTTTAAATGAGTAAATACCCCTAAATGAAATCCATACAAACCATTTCAGGGAGTAAATTGTAGTATTATTATACAAGGTTTTATTTCCTAACATCTAACCTTTCTATATGTGCATTTGCTATACTTAGAATGTAAAACCTGCTCTGGACCAATTTAGCAACGTCAGCCTGTCTTTTCTGATACCATTCTTTGCTGTCTTACCCATGTTAAGCTGGGAAGGTTTATCCAAATGCCCATTTTCCCTAAAACATTAGTCAAGATGAAGTCTTCTGAAGACATCTTCCTGACTTTACAGGCAAGACCAATATGACTCCAGGGAAACCCGAAGGCTGGCTGGCCAACACCTTCCATTGAGGTTTAATATTGTGTCATCAAACAAAAGCCAAAAATTAGTCTCCTCACAAACTGATGTCAATTTGTTAGGGAAGGCAAAGATTCCTCTTCATGTGGCAAATGAAGTCCAGCAGTTTTCACAGGCAGAAAATCAGAAAATATAAGGGTAAAGAGAAGAGCAGATACACATCAGGATTTTTGAGTAAAATCTCATATAAATAGCTAAATTTGAAAGCACACATATCTCTGTTTAACTGGTTTTTCTATTAAGGAATCCCTTCCAAATGACCTTTCCCCAAAACCAGTAAGAACTCAGATTAGAACTTCCTGCTTCACCCACTCTCAAACAGCTTTTATTTGCATTTCTTTTGTTTTTTTCCTGTCTTTGAAAACTTATAAAACCATCCTTTAATTTTTTTTCATGGAATCATAGTGTTTTCTGTAAAAGATGGAAGCCATTGATGGGCAGGTATCAGTGAGCTACATTTAGAAAGGTGGAATGAAAGAAAGAGGATAAGAAAAAAACTGAAAAATGCAAGAGTCCCAGAGCATTTATAAGCTGTCTGATACACTTTTGATTTACACATCTGGCAAGAACTCTGGTAAGAAGTAATGAGAAAGTTACAGAGGTATGAGGAATCAGCAGTGCAGAGAACATTTTGCATCTGTGAGAAATACAGGAAAAAAATTCCACCATTCTCATTGAAGCTGTTTTGACAGAATTAAAAAGGAATACTTTCACAAAACAAGAAAGCATCATAGTCACCCTTCCTCCAGTAGTTCTCATTGACCAAGCATTTCCTCTTGCCTGGTGACAGAAGGAAAAACTGTGTATCCAGCTCCTCAGAGACACAATATGCTCCAGTTCCAGGGCAACCTGTGTTTAGGAAATCAATTGAAATGAGAACGATAAACATTTAAGATCATTGGGGAGGTAATGATCCTCTTACAGCCCAAAGGCACCACAATTATAGTAATCTTTACACAAGACTGAGGACTGCAGCTCCTACCCTGAGCACACACATGGGAAACCTCCCACGGGGCTCAGTGCTCCTGACAAGCCAAGGTGTCACAACAGAGCTGTATCAGAGAGAGATGGAGGACAGCCACTCTTCTGGGGTGAAAGGGAGGTCTCGTTGGTGCCATGCTTCTGATAAATGGGCACATCTTGTCCTTTTTTGTTCTTTATTTCTGACTCACCTGTACATTATTTTGGCATCTTTGTACTTTCCCATCCCCCATTACAAAACAGAAAGATGAAGAGACAGGAAAACAACCGCGCTGGGACACGGCTGGCTGCATCTAGGCACAAAACCTTGTTGTGGGGGCAGGTTTTTCCTTTAGAAAGCTGCTTCTTTGGGGTAGGGTTTCCTATACGAAGCTGTCTTGCTGGCCCGAGACCCAGCCTCTCCCATCACCTCCACGTGCCCGGCCATTTCTCAGACTCTAATAAGGAAATGCTGATAAGGTTCAGATGTGGAGTTGGCAGCCATAAGGCCCACTCATGCTCTACCGGCCAGAAAGCTTCTGAAACCCAAACATGCTGAGATTTAAAGGATTCCCAGGGACAGAAGTTTGATTTTTTTTTCTTATCCTTTAGTAAATCTATTTAGTCTTTCTTAGTTGTTCTGGATAGACAAACACCAATTAGAATCACACACTGTTGGATTCATACCTGAGTCAGAAATTTTGCTCTAGTTTTCTAATTTTATCCCCTTGTCCTGCATAGCTTGTTTATCTCCTGTACTCATCCAGCCCACTTCTGTTTGCTTCGTGATTTGTCTCTTAGCACATTGCTATGCCACCTTCCTAAAAATAAAAACTCTTCATTTTCCTATGGAGTTCTCTGCCACCCACCACTGCAATTTATAAAGACCTGTCACCACATTCAAGTGCCAATCTTCCCCAGTGAACAAGTACTGCTCAATGGTGCTATACATCCTTCTGAAACTTCAGATTCTGCACTAGATCTGACAGAGCCAGGCTAGGACAAAAACGTTTTGAAGTCAAAATGGGATGGATTGGATTGGAAGGAGGCAGCATCTTTCTGGCAAAGTCTATGTGTCCCATGGACTGATTTTCCCATCTGTCTGCCGTCCCATAATCCACATTCACCCTAAATGCAAGAATCCATCTCTGTTTTGCATCTGCAGAAACAGAGCGCCATAAATAATTTACCATCTCCCTGCTTGCAAGTTGGCCCCTTTCTAGAAATTTGTGCAAACAAGAGACACTTATCAGGTGCTTGATATATGTTTTCCTCCTTATTCCACTTGTTCAGAGCCTGCCGCTTCCCTCCTAAGCAAAACCAAAAAAGCAGTGACAAACTTAGTCCAACAGGAAATTTTTATTATTTACTTCAAAGAGCATCAAATATGAATTTGGAGCCTGAATACTAAGGTGGCCCACTCTTGATGAAAATATTTCACTTGAGTAACTATTTTACAGTTAGACTAACAGAATTGGCTAAAGCTTACTCTCCCTCCCCTCCAATGCCCCAATGTACAACCACAGTTTATGCCTTGTTGAAGACCACCTAGTCTTTAAAACACAGAATTAGATGGGCAGTTAATAAACTATGTCAATGCTGAAACCACCTCTTTTGCCTTAATTACTGACTGAATAAAGACAAATTTGTAGAAATTGTTCTCTGCAAAATAGGCAATTGCATTTAAGAATATTTATCACTCTTTAAATGTCCAGATCATAGAAACTGTTTAAAATTATGGTGTCACACCTCTTCTGTCTGTATTTCTAACCTAAGTCAAGGTTTGCATAGTAAGTTATTTTAAGCAGTGAGCAGACTTAAGTCAAAACTGATGCAGTTTGTCTTTCCTAATCAAAAAAACCTCGCAGAAAATCCTATGACAATCACCACAGCAAAGCCCCAGTACTATGCTTATGAAAGGAAACCAAATGACTTCTCAGAAAAGAAGATGGGCATCTCAGCGGAACCATTTTAATCTGAAAAGTAGCAAATTGTGAGACTGAGTGATTTGACTCCAAAGCAAAATTTATGCAGTGAGGACTTCTGGGAACAGCTGCGTAATGCTCGGTCCAGAGCCCAGCTACTGGGACTGAGGCAGTTTTTTCCCTTAGAGATTCTTTTGAAAAAACCACAAGCCACCCCAAATCTGAGATAGAAATCTTAATTTTTCATTTGTAAGAGGATTTGCTACAATTTTCTGATTGGTTTTCTCATTTTAACCTTCCCACAGAATTTCCATCCTTTGACCTCTATTAGACTTTGCACATGGATTTTTCTTTACTGTAACTTAAAAATATTGAAATTCATGACAAGTTTTAGGAGAAGAGACTTGAGGTTTCCTTTTACAAAATAAAAAAGTTCAAGATGAAAAATGTTTTTCTGACTCAACCAGAGCTCTTTTGTATATGAAGAATTTGAGTTTGAGGTTACTCTCGTGCTGGAAAAAATGTAAAGTCTTTGAAGTCACTCCATCAAAGTCAAAACCTACACAGTAATAAAGAAAAAAATGAGCTGTTTATGTCTTCTTTTTTCTTTGTTTCTTGCCTTAATCTGGAAAAAATAATAAAAATCACCTGATTTATGTTTGTTCTTTGTGTTTATAAGGCATGACAAATACATTCAAATATGCAGACCAAATACACTTCTGATAAAAAATTCAGGATTCTTTCCTTTCATTTTCATGGATTGAGTTTCAGCTTTTCATTTTGATTTTTTTTGGAATTCACATTTTCCAATGTGGTCTCCTTTATTTGGTTTATTAATATTTCTCATGTCTTGAACAGAAATGACAGGTTCTGCTGCACTTTTGACACTGAAAATTGAAAACATATCTTGAGTCAAAGTAAATGAAGCTCACAAGTTTCTCTCCATTCTGTATTTTGTGACATAAATGTGAGTCATAGCTTTGAAGCAATTGTGAACTTGGATGCAGTGACTGTAAGGAACACATGAATAAAGGGGAAAAATTAAACTCAGAAGATGACTGAATTAACTAAAAAGAATTAACAATTTTCCAAGAAATTAAATTAAATTAATTTTTACAGAAAGAAATGGCAAGTGATTTCAAATGTATAAATACAATAGTAAAAGTAGAATATCGGCGTTTTTGTCTAGGATGTTCATTCATTGGAAAAAAAACCCCAGAGTATTTAAAGTCTGAGTGGTTTTTTGGTTTTGCTTTTTCTTTTTTTTTAATTATGTAAAACTAAATAACGGTGATTATGTTGAGAAAAACAAAGAGTTGAACAAGGCACTCATTTTGGCAGGGGCTGAATGTAGCTGTGCCAAATATTTCTCTGCATAAAGATCATACAAGCAAATTTTAAACTGAGAAAAAATGTCAGAATGGGCTGCTGGAGCCTGTGGTGCAACCACTGCCCAGCCTGGCAGAGGGCAGAGCAAATGGAAAAGCCAGAGCTGGCACCCCTGCTGTGCCCTTTCCAAGGGTCACCACGAACTTGTCTTCTCCTTCAGTTTGGGTTTGAGGGTCGGGCTCCCTTTCCTTTCTTTGCTCTGTTATTTCTGTGCTCACAGTTAAGCACGCAGAAAGCACGTGGAATACTTTTCAGTGACTTCTGGTGTCTCTGTGGAGGATTCCCCAAATGTCCACGGCTGAACCCTGGCTGAACAAAAATTTCCTTCCTCATGCCATCCTGGAGATTTTCCTACCTCGCAGGGCTGGTTTAAGTTTTCTAACTGTACCAGACTAGCAGCAAATTACCCTCAACACACTCTTTCCAAGGCTTCATGCATGAAGGCATGTATTTTCATGAACAAAATGTCTTTCCCCTGCACAAGAGAGGCGTTCCAGGTATTCTGAGACTTCAAATATACACTGAGCAAGTAGTTTCCCATGGCCTCTCATATCCTTCGACTCTTATATTGTGCCCTTGAGCTTTCCCATTTCTGCCATGGCAAGGTACCAGCAAGGACACAAAAGTGCCAGCAGGAAGGTTACTGCAGCTGTACCCAGAGTAGCCAGGGACCTCATTTCATCCACCTGCACAGCTGGAGAGCTAGCACCAGCCAGACCCCGAGTGCCTGGACTGTGCCTGGGCTAAGGGCTGGTTTCAGGACACCACGAATAACTGTGCACCCAGTGTGATGGAGGAAAGATTGAGAGAGACTTTCCTGTTTTGAATGTAGAATTGTTCATCCAAGTAAATCATAAATATACTCTTAGAGAAGGCGTCAGCTACTGCGCTCACAAGAAGAGAAGCAATGGAAATTGCAGTAGGTGATGTAATGGTCTAAAATCATGAGGGACAAGCTGGTGGGGGTACCAGCAAGAACACTTACAGTGGACATATCTTCATTTCTGAGGAATTTGTCCCTCTTAAGAGCTCAGCAACTCTGGTAGTGCTTGGCATGCTGAACTAAATCAAATTGACTAGAGAAGTCAATTTGCTTTCATTTGGGTAGGGAGAAAGGACACATTTTCATATCCCAGATCTCTTTGGGGATCTGAATTATCTTTCTTTCCTTGCAGTCCGAAGAAATATGTGTTCATTTCCTATGCCTGTGCATGGTTAGTGGCTCCTGGGGGAAGGAAAAAGATGTTCTCCTTGTTGCCTGAGTAGCATTTTAGGAGTCCCCAGAGGTGTTGCACTCCTGTGCATCCTCAGGAGGGCAACTGGCACACATGGATCAGTGAAAGATACTGTTCAAAGGGAGGGGAACTTTGTAAGTGATCTGTCATCATCACACACAGGACCTAGAGCTGCTTTTGCCAGCAAGATGCAAACAGCACGACTTTTGGAATGGAACAGTCACGAAGCGGCCGTGCTGAATACAAACACACCAGCTCTGCAATAGGGGTGGTAGCACAGCAGGAGCAGGAGGAAAAGTGCAAGTTTCAGTACTTCTTCTAAAGTGATATTTAAAGGAAAAAGAAGAGGCAGAAACGTCAAAGAAGTGTCTTTTAATTATGACAGGGAAAAAGATTGTAGCTATATCAGCATGGAAGATGTAAAACCTATTTTGCAAAAGGGATTATTAAAAATTTGACTTCAAGTACAGATATGTTAAAAAAACCTCTCCCATTTCAAGATTTTCTAAAAATAAGCTGAGAGGAAGTTTTGTTTAAGAGCATAAGGCTTAAGTGCAGTATAATTGAAAGAAGATTTGATTTCTAAGAATATAAAGGATAATCAAAATTAAAGAAATTCCAACAATCTTTTAATCCCAAATAGACTTAATAAGTTCAAAATATATCTTCCCACATCACCTTTCTGGCCCATCCTCCAGTTTTGATATCAGTGGCATGTTTGCAAAGGCTGTGGAGACTTCAGTGAAATTACCTCCTCTGATCAAAACAAAGGTTTCCCACACTTCCCATGTCTTGCTCCATCTGTGGTGGTAAACAGACAACATAAATAGACTGATCCCTTTCACTCTCCCTCTCACTGACTAAAATGCAATCAATACCTCATCATCCTTTCTCCTGTACAGCAGTGCACAGGTTATTTAGCTTCTAAACACAACTCTTGAGACTGTCAGTGTCAAAGGAAATGGCAGGATTGTCCTGCACTAATGCGATTCTGGCCCTAATGTGATGGCCTGTGAAAAAAGGTTGCCTCCATCCTTCTGATATCCAAACTGCATCAAGCCTTTACCAATTCCTTCCTTCCTGGCCTACAATTGCTTTCTTCTGTTGTGGGAACTGAAGAGGCTCAATATTCCTTTAATAATCCCTAATTGAAGACCTCCAACAGTTACTTCAGCAGCTCATGTCCAAGAGGATCTCCTAGTGGCATCCACTCAACGCATCACTGCCAAAGCTGTGGCAATGGGAAGAGGGATTCTGGGATCATGTGCCTCCTCCACTGTGGTCAGAGGAGGTCAGGGGAGAGGAGGGTCTGGAGCTCAGACTCCTTTTAGAAAGTTTTCTGTGAACTCCCTCCACTGCAGACTAAGTGTTAATTTTTGTGGTGTGGGGATTGGTGGCACACAGATCACTGTAGGTTCTTGGAAAAAAGAGGAAGCCCCCCCACTTCTGAATGGCTTACCCTTGCCTAGATCTCAGTTTCAGGATTAAGGAGTTTAACAGGTGTACTCCTGCTTAACTTGATTGAAACTCTTTGTTAATGCTGCGAGATTTTCACCAAAGACCAGCTCTGTTGTGCTCCTTCTTCACAAAGAACAGGCATTTCTAGTGTTCAGTGCTATTACACTTCCTGGCAGTTTCCGTGTTCTCCAAAACATCTGCAAAACAGGTCAGGTGATCTTGTCCACTGTGTGAAATATAATTGCAAGATGCACAACTCAGAAGCATAAACCCATGCTCAGAGAACCTCAAAGTTTTTGTGATGGCGTTATCATACTCTGCAAAGCTGTTGACAACTGCCAAATACATTTCATTTACATTGAAGTCTGAGAAAAACATAATTAGCACCTCATATTAAAAAGAAAGCAACATGCTGTTGACAGTAAGCCAGGAAGTTGATAAACACAACTTCCTCAAATTAAATTTTCCTGAAAAACCTCGATGAGCACATAAATACTAAAGAGGCTGGTGTTAGCAGCTGTGCAGCACAATCATGATGAAACTCCAAACCCTAACATTATCACTTACTCTTATAATATATATTTTCAAAAGATTTTCAAATTATATCAAGCAAATATAGTGTTTTGGGTTGAGGGCCTCTGAGTAAGGGACGGTTTGCTGAAATTAACACCACTTAAACAAGAAGCGCATAGTTGCTGACAAACTTGTAATTCCAGATTTGGTTGCCATCCGAGTGTACTGCTCAATTCAACATCTGCTGTGACTTTCTTTTTGGAGCTATGTGGAAATGTATCTTTTCAAAATTGAGATTCCCTTAACAGGCACAGTTCATAAATCTGAGAGAAGATGAAGGGACTGATTCCTACAAGTACACCAAAAGGATGACTGTTTTCCTTGGTTTGGTCCCAAATGCTGGCCCCAGTTATACCAACATAAGGTTATAGTGGGTTCAAGTGCTTTCAGTGATGACAGCTGCCCTGGCAGAATGTTACATATCTTCAGAAACTGGCAGTTGAAAGGAGTAAGGGAAATCTTAAGAACAGAAACTCCCATTATCATTAATTCCAACAATTTCTGTGGATATCTAGGTATACCTGATATCACAGTGTAGCTCAGCAGTGATTGCACACAATTGTCTGTTGGCAGTTTGTGCAGAGGGTGAAGAAGGATTTTTCATTTCATGCATCATTTGCAACTGCCTTCAATAATTCAGCAAAGTCAATACATAGCCTTGATGCACAGTTAGGAGAAAAAGCCTGAAGCAAACAAAAGTAAGTAATCCAGAGAGTGACCAAGCATAGCTAAATCCTTTTAAGCTCTGTCCCCCACTGTTTCCCTGCCCTTTTGCTACATACTACATGAGAGCATGTAATTGTTTGCACAAAGTTCATTGCAGTCATGGAATTTCCTTGACATAAATACATAAGGAACAGAGTCCCCTGTATCCCACAGTCATTTTAAGGGATTTTGTAGTGCCTTTATCTGCTCAGACCATTCAGGGTTCAGGCTGCTCATTCCCCTATAGTAGAGATCAGAGAGTAGTCTTGGGAGAACATTTATTTTCCAGGAGTAAGAGGAAATTGTCATTTAGACAAGTGTCTTTACCCTGACCTCTGCTTCTCAAAAAGGAATGAGAGATGTCAGGAAAAAACATAATAATACAGAAACCAGGAATCACTGCAGAATGTCCCCACAGCCCATAGTCTTAGGTCAAAGAGGTCAGGACTGACTTCCACAGAATGACCAAAAGCCCAAGTTTGATACGTTTCCTACTTCCCAGGTGTTAAATTCCTCTCTCAAGGTTGGCCATGCCATGTAACCCTCCAAGAGCAGGCAAAGGGCTGAATCAACAAAGCCAGACCTCCAGTGAGACAAAGCACTCCTTTATCCTCTATGGATTACGTTGGTTTTTTTTTTTTTAATTCAGGAACGTGACATTCAGCCTGCCATAGCATCAAGTACATGGATAAAGTCTCGTGACCTTGACAGCCTGCATGACTGCTGAGAAAATCACTGATGCTTCAGGCTTAACAAGGGAGACAATCAGTCCATAAACATGACAAGCAGCTCTAGAAACCCCACAGAACAGAGAAGAGCAGGAGTGAGTCTGGGACACACACGAGGTAGTGCTTCTATGTGGAAAAATTACTCATCATGGCACTCCTCCATCACTAATGGCTTTCTTTCATTCTCAACCTGCTTTCCAGACACTGCTGGTAAAACAAGTCCTTCACTGCTGGGGCAACAGAAAGGAAAGCCTTCGTCAACCACTGCAAGCAGGAGGCAGGGCTGGACTCGGAGACTGCTTGAGAAAAGACTCTTGGAGAAAAATGCAGGCAGAGATCTGGGGGTTAATTTTTCTCAAGGTTTTCTTTTGAAAGAGGTTTTCTTTCCTGCTAAGAATTCAGGTTTTTTTTCAGCTCCTGGCTCCGTTCTCTCTCTTCAGCAGAGCACAGCAAACACATTTCATTTCCTTTCCTGCCTAGTGGGATGCTGAGGAGATGTGATCTCTGAATTGGTATATGTTTCAGCTGGCCCATATTCACAGCAAAATTTATGACACATGCCAGTGCCTCCAGTAGCTGATTGGATACGGCCAGGGAAATGGAGTAAGCCTCAACTCGCTGAGCTTCAAAAAATGAACTTCACTTAAATGATGTATTGTTGTTTTGCAGAAAAAAGGAACACCTGGCTTGTACAGTGGGGAAAAAGAACAAAATGCAACATTCATAAAAATGACTGAAAAGAGACTGGAGAATAAGGTTATTTTTGCTTCCACATGAGAGAACAAGCCACAAAACAGGGTTTGCAATTATAATCTGGCATATCTATACCTTTTGTTTGACATGATTGCATTGGCATGTCCACTAATTCAGTTTTAATCTTCATTAATACCTCCTGCATTTTTCAGAACACAGTCAGACTGTCTGATGCTTCCCATGTCACTTGGAAGAAGTATCAGGAAATTATTATTGCTTTTCTTATGACACTACATAATTACTTCTTCAGATATAAAAGCAATTTATATCGTATGAGTGAAATTTTGGTTTTGCTTTTCCCATTGCACATTTTCAGTGCAGATGTACTGGCTATACCCTCACATAAGTGAGAGCAAAACTGAATCTAGGAAAAAAAAGATTTTTGTATGTAGCTTCAGTGCAGAAAAGATTTGCAAATATTTTTAGGTAAATTAGAGTTTAAAATTCTGAGTAAGGAACACACGTTTAATTCAGCTAAAATAGGAGTTAGCCTTGTAACCAGGCAGAGAGAAGCAGAGAGGCATGAGAGGAGAGTGAATGAGAAGAGAGGGCCCGAAGGTAATCCCTTATCTATCGAGCTCCAATCAGATTATCAAATGCAAAGTCTGTGTGTGTGTATCTGCTGGATAGATCTGTATCTATGTATACATACATAGAAGAATATGTAAATCAAGGCACATATTTTTAGCAACAGGATATGCTGTGCTACAACACACACTAATTTGCCTTTTCCTAAATGGTACAGAAAAGCAAATCCTGTAGCAAATTCAGCATGAAGCTATAGATGCCATATCATTCATTAAACCAGACCAGATCTTTGCTAATAAGTAAATAAACACAGCTGACTCTGAGTCCTATTTACATGTAGACTCCTGCACTCTGCACTGAGCAATAAAAAATGAGATAACTTTCAATGCTCGGTAAGTGTGTTAGGAGATCCTAGCACCACCATGAGTGATGTCCCTGGGAGGGCAGGGGCACCTTATGGCTGCCCATTACAAGCATGTAAATAAATGGTTCTGGCACATGAGCTACAGCCTGGGAGGATTAGTAGAGTTACTGCCTCGAAATCCTGATTGCAAATGAGCAGCTTCACCTAATTGGTCCAGCAGGACTAATACAGTCAAAGTATACCCATCTTCACTGGGAAAATGTGGTGCCCGTTTTGGTCTGTGCTGTTCTTGGAGATATAATTCGAGCCTTTGTTCTTGGGAAGCAGAATCCATTATGATGTCTATTTTATAAAGAATAATTACTTGCCAGTAAGCGCTGGTCCCAAAAGAAATATGTTCTGAATTGATTAGTACTCAACCACCCATCCCTCCATAGAGTTGGGGAGTTCTGTAATACCTTTCATAATTTTCAATTAGATTTTGATTTGGGAGCATTTTTGCCTCCTGCCATGGAAGGAATTGTCTGGCAGAGTGCAATGAGGAGCAGAAAGGAACTGTGAATCCTCCCAACCCACTGCTGTCTGGGGGCTATGACAGGCTGTGGTGCCCAACACCATGTGTTTGAGAACCGCCAACATGGTATTTTCAAAATAAAAAGGGAATTAAACAGTGCTGCTAAATGTGTGCCATTACACGTATCCGGGTGAAGAAGGTTCTTTTCATTTGGTACATGGGTTCCTCAACATTCTGGTGCTTGGGGAGACACTCGTGCTGAGATAACTCAGTGATTGCAAGCATCACTGCTCTCCTATTTCCCTGGCTACAGTTGAATGATCTGCTAAGAACAATTCCTGAGACTTCTCTGGGCAATCCTACTCTGTGCATTAGTCTGTATAAACCAGGAGACATCCAAATTCCTGGCAGTCTGAGCTGTGGGGCCAGTAATTTTAAAGAATTACATGTGAGCAAAGTATTCCAATGCAGAAACCACAGTCAGTTTCAAAATGATTTGCCAACCACAAAATGAAATAAACTGGCTGGATAATCTGTTCACAAAAATTAATTCCACTAATTTTGCCACTTAATCTCCTGCCTCTCAAAAGGAGTCTGGAAAACTCAAGTGTGTCAATGTATACATTTTTTGAGAAGTATTATATGAGAAACGATCATCACAACATACCATCAACAAAGTCATAAAAGCACCTTGAATCTGTATTTCAATAGAGGAATGGAGATGGTCATATGGAAGTTACACAAAAATATAATAACTGTGATTTCTTTGTATTATGGAGAGAACAAGACAATTTCAAGAGGCAGTTTGAAAATAGGATGCCAGGCACACTGCTTTCGTCAAACCAAAGACGAATTGTTTAACAAAGGCCTGATGGGCAGACTAAAATTTAGCTGCTGTTTCATCACAGTAATTATAGTGAAAATTTGAAAAAAAAAAATACAAAGATCAGTACAGGCAAAGAAGATTCCTGACCTGCTGATTCCAAAGCAGTAGCCTATTTCTGTCTTTTTCAAACTGCAACATGGCATAGCAGTTTCAAGGCATTTTCAGGATAAAAGCCTGTTTCTTTCAAAAGCAATTACAAATATTTCATTAACTTTGGGAGAGAAGGAAAATTAAAGACTACTATTTTACCTTGATTTCTATCTCTGTATTGATTATGACAGCTTTAAAGTCCCTTTCAAATGTGAAGAAATTTTCCTAAATAGCCTGATTCCTTTACACAGTCTCCCTATGGTATGGATGTGCATAAGGATAACATAGTATGGGAGACTGGGAAAACACATTCTGTGCAGCCTTCTCAGGATGCTCTTTCATACAGACAAATTGTCAGTGGAGCATCTCTAGGAGCAGCTTCCTAACTTAAGTCAGGGTGATTTTTCCTCTGATGTCATTTATCGATGATCTCAAAGCCTGTTTGCATCAGAAGGCAGTTCTGGCCAAGGAAACACACAGAACTGCAGTTCGGGCTCCAGGGAATGCTTCAGCACTTGCTGATACCCAGGAGATGCTGGACCCAGTTTGCTTTCCTCCCTGCTAACTCAGAGCTCACTTGTACAAATTCTCTCACATTCTTCAGGAGAAAACAGTTTCTGAGAAAAATACGTGCAAACCAGCTTTTGATGATGTCGGTCAGTATGGAAGAGATTAGTAAAATGAGTAACAAATAAGAAAAAGAGTCTGACTCTCCCGTGCCTTTGCTCCTGAGGAGGAGTAACACCATGCTGCCTCCTCCTGAAAGCCACGTCTCTGGTAGTGCCTGGCAGCACAGGACTGTCCCCGAGGAAGGACACGGGCAGGTCGCAGGTGAGCACTGTCTGAGGAGCTGTAGCAGCACCGGTGGGTGACTCTCTGAGGAGAGGACCCTGAGCTAGGGCAGGGCACCCTCCACTTGGGGATGACTCATGTCTCTATGCCACTTGACAGAAAATTAACGCCACCTGTGCACAGACCAGGGTCTTACTTCACTGTAATTCCCATTTGATTTTCTCTGAAACTGAGTGATTGCTTCCAGGAAATAGCACACTCTCTATCACGGCCTTCAGCAGCTCAGCTCTCAGGGAAGTGGCTTCACTGCCAGGATATCTTTCAGGCTTCAAGCAGACAGTGGGACACACCTTCTGAAGGATAGAAGGGTTGCCTTGGGCTTTTTGTAGCCACAAAACCCAGCGCCCACATTACATTTAGCAAGTGTTAGCTGTGCACAGAAAGTAATTTTATATGAGCTGGCAAACAGCATTACCAAACCCTGAAAAAGGGCTGGAGATGAAGCCTCTGTATCTTTCAGCCTGTGGCCCAGCTCTCTGGGTACAGCCTTCCTGCTCTAGCCAACATGAGGTCTCCTGAGAAGGGAATTTGGCAGATTCAGCTTCTTCTCCTCCCATCCCGCCCTGGTCAGCCTCTGGCTGTGAGCTGAGCTGCCCTGTCCCTCTGGCCTGACAATGGTCTTGGCTACTCGCTCTTGTTTCAAAAAGGGCTTGATTTGTTGGCCAAACTACAAGGTGGCTGCATAGACGTCCCTCAAAGAAATTTTAAAGTTGTTTGGGTTTTTTGGTAGTATTGAAGATGCATTTTACATTTGAGGAAGATGAAAAGCTTGTAAAAGTGGTAACTTACGGGGAAATTAGAAAAAAAAAAAACAACCTCAACTCAGATTTTGTGCAGAATGGGAAATATATTGCTGCACTTCTGTCACTTAAGTAAAAGCCTAATCCTGGAATAAAGACACCTTCCTTCATTCCAAACACTAAAGCCACAAGAGGTTGTCTCAGCTTTGGGATCAGCACAACCTTGGATTTTTGTGGCAGTTGTCCCCCCCCAGTCCCTGCTGTGCTATGTGCAATTGAACTGTTTCTCGGATTACTTGTGCTTTCCCAAGGACAATACTAAAAGTGCAACAATCAAGATAACTTGTTCTACAAGCAGAAACACAAGACTTTTTCTCTATTTGGCATTCAGCTTCACAGCCTAATTAATTAGCATTTGTACAGCACTTTGAAAATATGAGATGCAATTGAAGTGCTAAGTATCATTATTAATATTAGCAGCACCACCATTTTGCTCTACTGAATGCATTTTCCAACAGACTTGCTACAGAACTGACGTGCTATAGACTTGAAATGCACTTAGAGCTCCTTCACCATGTTTGATTAGAGTAGGCTAAGTGGCTGGCACATCCGCATGGCTGTGCAATTTTTTTTAGTTTATTAAAAAAATTAAATCTCATATAGCACAATTTGTTCTGAATCTGTCAGCAAGGTAGGCAGATATTGCTTTGCAGGACAGTTTTGAGACTGATTGTGAAAAGGACTCTGAGATGCTTGACTGCTGTAGGCTACCTCTCATTTGTAAAATGAGAAAAAAATCTGCTTCATGAGCTCTTGTAATTGTATCTTTCTCATTTAGCACATAAACTGCTGGTAGTTAAAAGGCACAAACAGTTCTAAATAGGTGACTGATCCTTGTTGCCCTCAATTTAAAATATAGCTGTAACTTGTAAACTCAAGAGCTCCCGGGACACATCTTTCTTGATTTCCATTTTGGTAGCTGCTGTTTTTGGCAGTGCCAAGAGGATATCTGGCCTTAACCTTCTGAATCAGTTTCATTTCAAAATCAATGACTTTTGCCCCATGCTGGCTATTTGCTGCTCTCGTGCTTGCTAACATATGCACGGGTTAGTGGCTGAAGTCATCATTTCTTCACCCAGCTGCTTATACCCACCACATTTTTATTTCTGAGTGAGCCAACCTGTTCTCCTCGAAGTAATTTGCAGTAGCTGAGAGCTAAGTAACTCTTAGCTGCCTTAAGCCAAAGAGAGTCTGTAAATGACTGAGAGACTAAATCATTAATTTCCTGTGGTTTGCTTGTTGTGGTGGCCCCAGAGGCTGTCACAGAACAGGACACGCACCCGAGACATGGCTGAGTTGGTGCCTGGGCTGAGCTGGGGCACACCTGACTGCAGAGGAGGCGAGCTGCAGCTGCCAGGCTTTGTGCAGGAGCACCTCAGGAGCACTCTGGGAATCTCTCCTGACAGTCCTGCTAAGGAGTGCTGCCCACCCCTAAGGGCAGAGCTGACTGGTGGCAGCAGGGACTCTCTTTGGGGTCTGCTTTGGTACCACAGTGCCCATCCCTGCCTGGGTTTCACAGTGGGAAGTAGAACCCTTGGACTTGCAACACATGGCCCTCCCAAAGCCTGCTCATGGCTCATGGACCCAGCTCAGGTGTGCTACTGCAGGAGAAGGCATAAGGAGACAGAGCAGGGGTCTGAACAGATTTTTGGACATTTATGGCATAACTAAATCTAAATATTTTGCTTATTATGCTGCAAGAATTTCTACGTGTATTGATGCCTTCTTCATTCCATATATTCTTGCCTCTGTTCCCACCTAACTCCAGTTGTTATTGCCATGTTGGTAGGAGAGGGGATTTTCATAGTTGCAAGGAAGCAATAAATGCCATTTAATTTAATAAAAATGAAAATGGCGTAGCAAGGCAGAAAAATAGGTAATAAAACTGGAAATTGTGGTGCCACAGAAGTCATGGGGCCCAAGATTGCACCCCAGACTGTAGAAAATGCCCAGTGTAATTAACAGGCAGGCACATACCCACAGCACAGCCAGGAGATGGGTCAAAGAAAAGTCAGACTTTTTGGGATGAGTTAGTTAATGCATATGAGCCCAGGAAACCTGACAGCAGTTATTTCTTTGAAAGTCTTGAACAGCTGATGGATCACTACAGACAGATAATGTCCCTCACAGCAACAGCAAAACAAAGCAACCTTGAACTAGGAGAGGTTGACAATTGTCATTAAAAACATGGTATTCAATCATAAAAGTATTTTATGGTTTTAGTTCTTGTGAGTGTTTCACCCTCGTCTTCTAAATCCCCTGACACTGAGATAACACATCCCTTCAAGATGCGTAAGAGTGAAATACAAAGATCTTTCAAATATCAAAGCTGTGTGCTGCAGCATGCAGCCAGCACTGAAGCGCTGATGAAGATTTGTTTGATAGCCTTCTGAATTCTGGGGATATTTCCAGAGCCAGAAGACATATTAGAGAGGCTGATTCATAAAGCAAAACCCAGATTCTTCATTCATTTCATGTGCAGGGTTCAAAGGAAAGACCCTGTGAAAACATTACAAAGTACTAATAATACAAACCTCATGAAAATGAAGGAAAAAAGAGAAAATACCCAAGAAACAAAAAGCCTCCAGAAAAACACATAATGGAACTTAAACCCTGGAAGCTGGTCTTTGAATACAAGATTGGCATAATGCATTTTGAATCTTCAGTCATACAAAAATGTCTTTTTGCATATGAAAGGTCTTTGTAATTTTTGCTATCATCCCTATAAGCCTCAGATGCATTTGCTTTGATTTAGTAAACAATAAAAAAGAAAGAAAAAATCCTAAGTGCTTTTCTATAGATGTATAAAGATGCTTTAAAAAAAATGTTATTGCTTCTCCCCCCATACCAATTGCAGAGGGAACTGCCATCCATGACTGGGTTTTGATTGTTTTTTCCTTTTTATTTTTCTTTAAAAAACTCCCACAAGCCTCAGACTCTCAACCTCGATGACTGAGCTTTTCTGGGGAGAAAAGGAAGGGAGTGAGGAAGGACAGACAGAAGTGAAAAGAAGCTTAAAAGCTCCCTAAAAACAGGGGCAGTGGGGTATATTTAATAGCAGAACGCGAGCTAATTAAAAAAATTAGTAAATCAAAGTATATGTCACTTTGTGTTGGTTTAACACAGCCTGGTTTTTGGTGGTGAGGGGAGAAGCCACAGAGGTGGCTTTGTGAGAAGCTCCTGGAAGTTTCTACTACATCCAGCAGAGCCAGCCGCTGAAGGCTCTGATGATGGGCAAGTTACTGGCCCAATGAGAGACGCTGGTACGCCTCTGTGATGACATATTTAAGAAGGGAAAAAACCACAGGCATTCTCATTTTTTCTTCTGAGGTGTAAGGGTGATGCCTGCGGTAGGCCACCTAAAAAACAGAGACTAGACAGGAATAAGGGAATAAAGGTAGGTATTTATTTGAAGGGCCTTCAAAGGTACACCCTGGGCAGGGCAGAGGCAACACCCAAGATGGACCCCAAATCACGAGTTCTTCACACTTTTATAAGTTTGGTTCATTAGCATATCAGAGTTAAATCTCCAATTAAAACTTCGGTTAATGATGTATTTTCCCCAAGCTTACCCCCCTTCTAAAGATGTTGGTTTACACATTTTGGGCCTTGGACAGTCTGGGTGTCCTTGGAGAGCAAGCCTGGAGAGGCTTTGTTATGTCTAACCAGCATGAGAGAACAGAAGTTAGCAGGCGACAAGAAACTTCAGAGCTACACACTAGGCAATACAGGATTTGAAAAATATGAAAGTTAAAACCTAAGGCATCAAGGGGGGGCCACCCAGCCGGGGCCCTCCCGAGGCCAGGAGCCACCTGTGCGGTGCCGGCGGGGACCACGTGGCCAGCGACAAAAACATGGCGAACAATTCCCCAACACGGAGCACAGACGAGACCAACCTTTGCAGCGCTGCAAAACTCTATAAGAACTTTTCAATTGATAGAACTTGAAAACAATAATACCTACGGACAACAATTTTCTTCTGAGTCAGAGAAAAAGGAAAAGTGAGGACATGCGAGGAAAACCAACATGGCGGCACCGAGGTCAGTGCAAAGAAGGAGAAGGAGAAGGTGCCCCAAGCATTGAAGCAGAGATCTCTCTGCAAACTGTGGTGAGGACTATAATACAACAAATTGTTTCCCTATAATCCATAAAGTGCATGGGGGACGCAGAGATCCACTCGCAGCCCGTGAGAAAAAGTGCTCACACTGGAGTGAGTGGATGCTGAAAAGCTGTAATCTGGTGAGGAAAGTCAGAGAGAGGACCCTTGCTTCCAAACTAGAGCAGCTGATCCTTACAAACTATACCCCATGAACTAAATGACCCACAAGGCGCAGTCCTGGGAAGACTGCACTCTTTGTGGGAGACACTCATGTTACAGCAGGCAGGGCAGGACTGCTATTCGTGAAAATAAAGACCATGCTAGAAAATTTGCAGAAAACTGTCTCCCATGGGAAGGACCCCACAGCACAGCAGAAGAAGGAAACTCCTTTACCTAAGTGTACTGAAGAAAGATTTTTAGAAAGTGAAAGACTGATCAAAACCCCATGTTTTGTCTCCTTGCGCGGTCAGTGGGAAAGAGGGAGGGGCTGGAAAGAAAATGAGTGTTCTAAGGGTTTATTTTAGTTCTCATTACCCTTTTTACTTTTAATTCTGTTAATTAAAAATTTTCTTTATACTGCTCAAATTTAGACCTGTTTTGCCTTCAAGTGTTTTTCCCCTAATCCTTATCTCAACTCATGAAGCCTTCATTTTGTTTTCCCCTCCTCTGCTCAGCTACAGCAGAGGAAAATGAGTGAATAGTTCTTCCCAGGTGCCTAGCTTTTAGCCAGTGTCAAACCCCGATACACTTCCAAATTCAGCCAGGAGAAACTATTAATCAGATTTTTTAAAGTATTGTGTTTTTAAACCAGTAGAGAAAGTGAATTTTGTACGCTCAGAATTTCCCGTTTGAAAACTACTAGTATTTGTAGTTGCTCAATAATTGTTTTCTGAGGAATTATTTTTCCACCTATTTGTATTTACTTAGTGTTTGAAAGAGGCATGAAAATGCTACCCAGAAGAAAGGCCGTTCAGCTTCATGTTCCTTTAAAGAAAAACCTATAAAATGAAAGCCTGAACTTTCAGTCCCAGCAGAACCAGACCATCACCTATCTGTTTCAAACAAGTACCACTTCAGTAAATTAAGGGTGGATGACTTGGAAAATATGTCCACATGAGCTACATTCCATGACATAAAAAAAGTCCACACTCGGTCCTAGCAGCCAAGGGCAGATCCCCAGATCCAGGATGATCCCATCTGCACCCTGCAGCTTCCACCTGCTCCTCAGGTACCAAATGATTAAGCAAGACATACAGGGAGGGCTGGAGTTCAGATGGAGAGTAGCAAATGGATCCCATGCTCTCATTTTGCCCAAATGCCACAGCCATTACCCAAAGGACTTTGCCTGAGGTGTGACAGAAAGGCTGGACCACAACTGTTTAATGGTCAACCACACAAAATAACTATCCTGCTTCTTCAATGTGTTTTCATTCCCTGATATATCTTAAAGCCTAAGCAGAGTTCAAGAAGCTCATTTAACTTTAATGTATTTTATCCCTCTAACCAGAACAATTTTTTCTTCAATTACCTTTAACAGAAATCTAATCTAGCAAACAAGAACAGCAACAAAATATGTCATTACAAATGATTTTTACAATTTTGTTGCTGCTCTGATTTATTATGGTGTCAAGTTTTTCTAATTTTGTTTGCTGATTGCACTTTTAGGACAAAACGTCTTTGAATTTGCAACAATTGCCGGCAACACCTATGTAAATATTCTGATACAAAAAGGGAATTTCAATAGCCACTTAAACAGGGTAAAATACCTGCTTAGATACACAGAGTAATGAACTCAGGTCTGTTTACCAATGGCTTACAAAAAATAATACAATGCTCTGCAAGACCATTACAATGTACAGCTGATAGTCAGAATTTAAAGTGGGATAAATGCTTTCTGGCAAGGTCATAAAAGGAATCAATGCTGGAAATGTAGTCTTTCATCACAGAACTATGCAGATAATTGCCAGGCAACAAACAATATGCTGGCAATGACCATTTTTTCTGTCCTTAAGAGATACAGGCGTATCTACCCTTGCAAATGCTGTAGTGCAGGAGCAAAGGGTCTACGGAGGCAAATAGCTCATGGACCTGGGATTTATGTTTAGGCTGTGCATTTCTGCTGGGGTTTATCTGGACCTTGGATGTGGATGAACACTTCTTCAGAGATGGGAGGGCTTCAGGATCCCTCCTGGAGGAGGCCTCCCAGGTCAGCTCCCCCAAAAAGGCACCTGGGGGTGCAGCCCTGAGTACCTGACTGAGGCAAGAGGGAGTGATCCCACAACTTCCTTCAAAAGCACTGTCTTGATCCAAAAGCAGAAAGGAAGGAAAGTGCTCCTGCCTACAAAGCTAGGCCTGCCCAGCACTGCAGTGCCCTGGTGTGGCTCTGTGGGTGTCAGCAGCACCACAGTTGTGCCTGGCCCATGCTGGAGGGGGAAAGCCCTCCAGGACTTGAGCAGTCCTTGATTGCTCCTTCCAGACACAGGCAGGGATGGAGGCTCACACACACCTCCAGCATATTCCCCCCTGCTTGGTCTCACACACAGCCCCATGTGCCACCCACCAGCCACACTGAACATTTTTGGGATCATTTTAGGGAACCCCACTGGATGAGTTAACCAGGCTGGCACTAAGCTCCTATTGCCCCCATTGGAAGTGACCACCAGAGTGGAAGCATCTCTCCTCCAGCCAAACAAACATTTAATTAAAAGGGAGATTCTAAAGACTCCAGTTGCTGGAGAGCATCTAGTAGATGTATACATGCAACTTTGCAGGTTGTTCTTCTGGCCTTGATTTCTGTTATTGTGTCTCAAAGTGCAATAAAAATAATATATTGACTTTCATTTCAGACCCTGAAGAAATACAGAATGCAAAAAACAGAATAAATTACTTTTTCTTCACACATAAATTTTTGGTTGAAAAAGGGATATCGATAAAAAGAAAATATTTCATTGACTGATGCTGACTGCTTTCAAATTTTACCCCACAGGAAATGCTACTTTAAATATAGTATAGAGCACACAGTATGGAAAGGGAGAAAGGAAAGCCATGGAAAGCTCTGGGAACTGCCTGTTTCCTCTGAAGGTGACACCACACAAAGACCCACCCCCTGGAGCACATGCAACACTTACTGGAAAATGCTCTTCTAAAATATATCTGCTCAAGGCTTGGGACATCAGAGTTTCCCAACCCTTCCAGTACTCAGCTCCACTTCACTCCAGTTAACTGATCAACTCAAATAAAACCAAACAAAAAAGTGCCCCATAGTTTCTTTAGAGTATTAAATGGTTTAATTTGCATGATGGCCAAAAACAACGAAGAGGAATGCTGTGTGGATTGCCGAAATAGATGTGCAACACCTGCAGTGAGTTGTCAATTAAGAGCAACTCAATTAAATTAAAGTCTGCTAATCACTTTTTGGTGACTTTGTCAAATTCTGTTTGTATCAAATTGATGATCTTTGTTTTGAAAGACTGAGGGAAATGATTAATAAAATCAGCTGGAGCTTGAAATTCTTTATTCAAAAATTTCTTTGATTTTTATCAGGGCTAAAAATCAAAGTTGAAATTCTATTTCAGAGGGTTTTTTTTGCTTTTACTTTTAAGCATAAATTAAAACAGTGGTTATCAAAATTTTACTTCAAGAACTTGTCAGGAATTTTCTTTGTTCTTCCCCAACCTCCAGAGCCTGTTTCTAACTATCCACTTTTGGTAAATAACTTATAGGAACAGTGCCAAATAGTCTCCTGACGAAAATAAATATTTTACATTCCCATAGCTTCTTTTATTTCTACCCAGGTATATCAAGGTCATTTTGTATTCATAAACAATCATTACTAGTCACATGGGAGGAGCACCAGCAATGCCATACTAGAGGCTTCCCAGCAGAGGGAAAAAAGAAACCAAACTACAATGCATCTCAAAGGTTTCTCCTTTGTTTATTCCCTAAGTGAAAATGTGGGGCTAGAAGCCACGTTTCTCAACTATAGCCGTTTTCCTTAAATCAGATGGTCATAAAGGCTTTAGAAAATGCTTTCGTGGAAAAAAATTCATCTGCAGTCACCCTGCACTCTCTGAAAGCTGAAACACATGAGAGAACAAGGGTGACAGAAGGCCAGTGGATACATTTAGCTTCTCTTTCAGATGCAGAAAAAGCCTAAACTCAGCTTCTCCAGGAAAAAACAGGAGAAGAGAGTGTTTATAAATGTTTGCTACCACGCAAAATAGGGTAAGAGTTGTTTTTCTTAGAGTCTCTGCAACCACCTTGAAAGGTAAGCACACCTTTGGTAAAGTGAAAGGGTCTTTCATGTCCCACTATTTGGAGGTAAATCAGTTTTCCTACAAACATCCATAATTAGGCAAAATTTTTCACTTCATAAGCAGAAACCCTGAACACAAGGTGCCACATCCCCCGAGGTTCATACAGGCAAAAGTAGTTTAGTAGCTCTTCATATTCATTAAAGACCACCTTTAAACAATTTTTCATGTATACATGCATTTATTACTGACATTGGTATATCACTGTGATGATTTTTAAATCTTCATAGATCAAAAAGGAACTGGAAAGATTCTTTAGAAAGCAACAAGAAAATCTGTCAAAATAATAAGCTATGGATTTTTACTGCTGGTCTAATGCTGGCTTTTAACTGCTAAGCAGCAGGAGGGAATTTTCTGTTTGCAAGCCAAAAGCCAACTGTCCTGCTTAGTCCTGCAATCCAGGGAAATGCAAGGCCTTGGGATAGAGCATCATGTGCTTTTGCAGCTAAAATTAACATGAAACAACGCAGAACCAAGCTTCCATCCAGTTACCTTCTGCTTAAGCTCAAATGCTAGTCAGTGGATGGAAATTTCTACCCACTTTTGAACTTGCTATTCAGCTTCCCAAAGGGAGGTTCGGCATCTCCAGTAGTCATTGCCCTCAAGGCAGAGAGGCCCCTGGATGCCTTTTGTCCCTTCCAATTAAGTCACCTGCTGTGCTCCCCACATCCATGCAGGGAAATTGGTGAACACTGCCTCTCCTCTGCGCTGCTTTTATGTGGCTCTCTGAGCAGGCACCACGCAGAGAGGGCCATATGTTGGCCCTTTTTCACTAAGCTCAGTTTAATGCTCCCAGGCTTTTCCTAAAATACGCTGAATGAAGATAGCGTAGAGGACATTTGGAAGTGCCTGATGGCAAAGTAGGAGTGCTCAATCCTTTTCTGCTTCACGCCGTGTGTGATATTGTCATCACTCTATATTGCAGACTTCTTTAAGGACAGTTTTTTTGGGGGGGGAGGTCACATTTTCCTTCCCCAGCAGTGGCGTTCTTGTAAAACAAACACACGACATACACAGACTCTGAAACGTAACAGCACTGGCTGTGATCTGGATGCTGTTGCACAGAAGAAAACAGGTTGAGGCACTGAACATGACACTACTTAGGTATTTTGCCTTTCAGAAAGTGATCTGACCTTCAAATAAATTTTCACTTGTAGCATTTTCATCTACAGCTTGTAGTCACTGATGACGAGCTTGACTTCTCCATTTTGCTTAAAGAGAAATAGAAAGTTCACATGTATTTGAATGTAACGTATGAAAATTATTAAGATGGCCTGAAATGTTGTTCTTCTCTGAACTAAAGGATCTAAGTTCTGGTGAATTTATACAATGCCTGACTTGATGGGCTGATGTTTTGAGTTTTTTTAATCAGTTCCACTACTCAGAGTGAGATGAACTTGGAAAAAGTAGATTCGTTCTGAAATGATATCAAGAATTTGTGGGTTTGAGGGAGAAAAAGCAAAAGAAAGCATAATTGCTATGAGCACTATTATGACATAATGTGAACCAACACATCATAAATTGCATTATCATGGCATGGGGTTACAAACGGGACACTGCATTTGAAGCAAGCACTCCATCAGATCTGCTCTTCAAGACCATATTAGCAAAGCAAACATTCTGGAAAAGCTGAGATTCAAATCTACTGAGAAATCATTGCATTGTGTCTCAGCTACATACCTTTTTCTTTTTAAGCTAGACTATAGCCAGGCTGTAATAGTGGTCTTTTAATGCCATCATTTGAACTTGACAGGCAACTGCCAGGTAAAATGAAAGGAGATTACCTTTTGGCAACTGCCCTCTCCATTTCCCAAAGTAAATGACCTTCAACCAGAGCATCAGAGAAAATCACAGCAGTCTAATCTTAAATGTGAACCCTGTGGTGAAAGAGCAGTGGTTCATATTATAAGCAGGATGCATAAATGCTTTGAATCGTCATCAGATTAGATGAAAAATGCCATTGTGTTCAAAAAGAACAGCTATTACACAAAGAAATGTAATAGAAAAAGGCTTAACAATATCATAGAGACAAGCTAATGGGCTTCCCCATTTCTCTTAGATTCATGAAGATATTGTTTCCCCTGTTCACTTTCTCAATGCAGATAATTTTCTATAGATTAGCTTTTCATCTACTTTAATTAAAAAAAGAGAGGCATGAATTGGCTGACACATAAAAGCAATCACTGTAATTTCTGTACGTTATCTTTGCACCCCTCTCCAACAATCACCTGTACCTCTTCTATGACCTACATTATACAACTTGAAATTATTTCCTTGACATTCTTCTTCCAGTTCTCCCGAGTGTCAACCTCAGACATCAGTCACCCATTTTCACCTGCTTGCAAATTAGTTTTAGGGCTTTCACCTGCCATCTTGCTTTCATCAATTGTTTCAGTGTAGTAGGAATTTTCAGGTACCTCTGTTCAGACCAGAGGACTCATCCTCACAGCCCTTCAAGCTCTACTTCACTTTGGGGCACTTGCACCCTTCCTAGTTCGGCTGGAAACCACTTCTTATTTTATCAAAGAATCACCCATCTGCTGTGCAAGTGAGGCAGCAGTTGATGTTTGTTGCAGTAACTGCAAGAAGCTCCCACACTGTTTGTGGAGACTGAGCCTCTGTGGTTTTCCCTCTGCAACCACTGTTAATAAGGCTGGTGATTCCCTGGCCCTTTCCAGGTGACAGGTATGTGTTCTGTACAACAGCTTAAACTAGCAGAGATGATCCCAGCTGGCCAAGCAGAAATCTTGATCCTACACCCACCCTGAGGAGTTACCAGGGGTAGCCACATGCATCGTTGCTTTTACGGGAACGGTCCCTTCTTTTTCTGAGTTAAATGATCCCTGTACCTTTGGGAAGTTTGGATTTAAAAGGCAGAGCAGAAAGCAGCACTGGGTTCTGTGCTCCATCCCAAAGCATCCTAGCAGCTGGTGTGCAGCAGGGTCTCTCCTCTCTGCCCTCCCTGCTCAGATGTGTGCCCGCTAAAACTCTGCAGCAAGGAAAGGGGTCATTCCCTGTGCCAGGGGAACAAACGCCCTTGTCCTTGTGCGTCCCTCTGAACAGACTTACATCCCATCTTTAAGTCAGAGCACGAGCAAGTTTCTCGTGTCAAGGGCAACAGTGGGTACCTGAGTGGCAGCAAGAGAAACACAGGGCTGCCTTCTGTTCCCAACTCTCTGCTGAATGCAAACACAGTAAAAAATTAAAAGATGGAAAAGGGATTATTCCAAAGCTTTACTTCCAACAGCACATTAATGACCAAATTAAGACTGAACAGAGAACATGGCAAATCATTAAAATGCTAATGACATCACTGAAAGACATAAAAGATGAAGGATGCCCATTTTGTGCGTGGTTCAGTGATAGACACATTGACAGAAGAGATACTAAGCAAAGACTGGTGGAGTCTTTCTAATGTGATTTTAAATGCCTGATTTTTTGGTAGGAGTTTTCTGCCTCTGCTCTATGAAATATGATCTTTGTTGTTTCTATATAACATAATTGCCTTCAAGTTCTCCAGCACAGAAGACAAGACTCTGGTGAATGCAAGCACAGCCTAGCAAGGGATGGTATTAGAGCCTGAACTGCACTGAGCAACTTCCAATACTGACTCTATTTCTCGGGAAAAATCATTGCATGGAAAGGGCTCATGGGAGTTGGGAAGCTCCTTACACTTCCTGTCCCACTCTGTCATTTCCTGGAATGTCAGACACAAATCTGTGCTAAGGCAGGCTTGAAATGGGATGTAAATTCCCAGGGTGGAAGTGGTGCTGTGAACACAATACAAGGTGGAAACGCCAGTGCAGGACTGTTCAAAGCACACCTGTGGGCGGCTATGAACCCATATCTACCAAATGTTCTTCCACATTACAAAACCAAGGCACTGCTTCAATTTTGCATCACAAGCAACTGAGAGCACAGCCTCTAATCTCTGCACCATCAAGCATTGAGTTAGTGGCATAACATCTTCTACTGGGCACCTGATCTTCTGCCACACTGCCTGGACACTGGAGATGAAAGCTCCATCTGCGAGATTGCTGATTTCTTTAATGCAGGTCCATATACCATAGACAGCCAGTGCATTTCTTTCTAATCTAGACACAGGAGCTTTCTGGCATTCAGAGCAGCCCTTGCCCAGGTGCTGCTGAATGCTTGGAGGAATTCAAGTTTGGATAGTCATAAACAAGCATCACATAGCAGAGAAAGGTACCCTCTCTGGTGCCTTGGGTACAGTAGCACTGAAATATCAGCTGCAGCACTTCTTGCTTGGAAAGTGGCAAAGCAGCAGGGCAGGTTCAGTGTAGAAAGGAACAAAAAGCCAGAGAAAAAATATTCAGAATGTTTGTGTACTTATGGCTGCCCTGCTTGTGCATGGGGTGATGGATGATTGTATGCCTGAGCCCCTGCTTCCCTACAGCAGCACCCACCTCCTCCAGACCTGCAACAGTGACGGTTCCTGCCACTTGTGCTGACACCCATTAGATCACATAACCAAGGTGATTTCACCAACTTGTTTGACTCAGACTGAAGGGATTCAGGAATTTTGGTGTCTCTCAGACCCCACTGGATTAAGAACAGCAACATGGTGTCAGGTAAAACCCCTTTAGCTGCACATAATCACAGCACTACAGGACTTGCTTTGCACCAAGTCACATAAGCGCTCTATTTGCAGAACAAAGAGGGAACGCAAAAACCATTACTTCCACATACTGATTCCCTGAAAAAAATTACCTCCTAGTACTGCTTTATTTTCTTTGAAAGGAATTACACATATTTTTCTTCATTACAAAAAGCTAAATCTTTGTATCCTCCCAGCTTCAGATAAACTCCCATGCAGCAACAGATAAAGTATGTTCAGAAATTAAAATATGTGACTTGTATAATGAAACAATTGGCAAAACATTACAAAAACTAATATCCCTACTGATAGAATACAGAATTTGAAGTCCCCTTTAATAAAACTAAACATTTGGTTTCTTCAGAAGAAAAAGCTTCTAAGAGGCTTAGCAGCATTAAGAGAAGAGAATAAACTATTGTTAACTTAATTTACTTTATAAAAAAAGTTAATCCTGCAACAGTCATTTATATTTTTCTGACTCAAAGGTGCTACTATGATTCACTTTCATTCCCAACTCCATTTCAGTATAACGGAGTTTAGATGTGCCTGTGAGACTGTTGATTTATCAAGCTGTAAGTTGCACGTTCTGCATTTTTAGACCAGTCACTTAAAATCTTTGCAATGGTACCTTGTTCTGGGAATGAGTATCTTTTTTTTCTCTTTTTGGAAAGGCAGAAGAAACCATATGGCAAAACTACACACAAGGCTCCCATAACTGTTCCAAAAAGCACAGGGACTTCTCTTATCATCTTTTTAGTTTTTTACTAATTGTAAAAGAGTTGTCAAATCCACTTTTCCCGTGCTGTTGCTGAAAGCATTGCTAGCTTTTCCAAGGATACTACAGCTAAGCAGTGATTTTTGGCTTGAATTTTTCTGGCTTACAAAGACACCACACCTACCAAATGTCAATCTTTTATCTTTTCACTGTCAGAAATCACAGCCATATATATTTGTCATATTTCAAAGTATGAAGCATCGTTACAAGATGGATATTCAGACTCAATGTGGCAACAGGCTTCAAAGAGTGGAAAATAATTTTTTGTTCTGTTGGCTTTGCTGCTGCTCTTCACTTTCAGATCAGCTGGAATAAACATTTAGCTTCTCCATAGCATGAATTGAAATTGCAAATTAAATTGCTTCCTATTTGCTTCATCTTAAGCTACCCATATACACTCAGAAAGTTATTGCATTTAAACACAAATTTCTCGAGATATCCACGGCAGCTTTTGAGAGACACAAAAAGATATTTTACAAATGTCATGTTACTTTTGAGAGAGGAGAGAAATATACTCAGCAGAACAATTTGAGACTCAACACAAATCCCACCCACACCACAGGCATGGCGCACTGGGATGCGATGTTGCTTTTCTGAACTCTGCATGGCCATCCCAAAGGTCCTCATTTGCTGACTTACTCCATTCCACAGGGAAAATGTACTTGGCAAAACATCTTGCTCTTATCTCATGATTACAATTCTTCTCTTGCTCTTATCTTACAGAAAGCGTCCTACAACTTAGATCACTCAGCAACGCTTTTGCAGCAAGTGTAAGACAGAGACAGAGGAAAAGAATGAAGCTTATTACAGTCTAAATACCACAAATTCTGGCTTTTGATTTATTTTTATACTTCTGCAACAGAGGCCAGAAAAAGGGAAAAAGCTTGGAAAAGAGATCTTGGTATGGAATATTTCAAAATACAATTGAGACATAATCTACATAAAAATTAAAAATAAAGCAGAGAGAAAAATGCTGACTTTGAGAAGCATAATCCCCTCTCGCAAAAGAGACATTACTCTGTTATATTTGAAAAATATATAAATAGCAGTTTCTGGAACACATTGGTATTATTAAAGCCTTTCCCCTACCCCTAAAAAGGGGGAAAACTAGTGCAGTTTCAGGAAGCAACGTTAGGTTTTCTTCTACTTTGCACAATGAATCCAAAACTTTCCTACAACTTATTTCTATCAACTTATTTCTATTTCCTACAACTTATATCTATAAGTTGGGAGATGTGATCTGTCTGCCAGTCTGTGTCTAGCCAAGACTACGATGAGGAAATCTCAACTTTGTTGCAGAAATTGCTAGTATCAATAATCAATGAAATATTTTTTTATTCCTCTTTAATACTTAGCCTACAGTGAAGAACCTGAGATAACCACTGGCCAATCAGGAGGGGCTCGAAAATCTCACGTTACTCATGCTTAATATTTCATCTGATCAATTTAATCAGTTGCAAAGTTACAGCATTTTTTCTTCCCTGACAAGAACAGAAACAAATTCCTGGCTCTCCCAGAGGCCATATAAAAATTTAATATGGCTGCTTCCTGAGCACCCACCTGCCTCAGTACAAAAAATAAAAATGTGAACAGGAAAAAAACAAGCTATAATGCTGCTCCTGTTTTGATATAAGTGTGACACTTATAAAAATAATAAGGAGAAATCACTTATAACATGGCCTCCGTCTGCAGTTTTTTGTTTCACTTTCTGAACAGATGCACCACTTAGGCTTTTACATATTAAGCAGAGACCAAAAATCTTCAAACTTATCACTGGAAAAAGGATTTTTCTTCAGTTATGATTCCATATGTTTCCGCTTCTCATAGCCCATGCAGCTGTATGTTAAACAAAAAACTGTGAAACCCTTGACTAGCTCAAACTAAGATGCTCCATTTTATGTATCCTAAATATCTGCCTGCAAAGCTTCAACTTTCAGATTTCACTGAATTCAGCTATTACAACTTAGAGAAGACAGAGAAGTTTCTCTCTGCACTCTATTTCTACCCCAGGACTCTCGCTGAAGACTTACTTCCAGAAGGATTTCTGAGTTACTATCCACACTGAGAAATTTTTCCTTCAATGAAGGAAAAGCTGAGATTAACCTTAAATTTACAACTTCTCTAAAACAATAATTGAGACAATCTACATAATAATTTTATAGGACATCAATCTACTTTAAGTATTTCAAGAAAATGAAAACTCTTGTACCTTCCCACATTAGAGATTCTTCTGCTCTTTGGATTCAGAGGATGCCTAAAGCCTTGAGCCCATAAAGTCTTAAATGAAGCTAGAAAGCACTGCTGCCCTTGATAAACAACATTTAAAAGAGTTTTGTGGGGTTTTAATTCTTTTCTAAAGGAAGAAGGATTAACCTGGTAACTTAGCTGGTTCCTGAACACAAGATGAACAACATCCAAGCTCAGGAAAAAACAGAGAAAAGTTAATCTTCTAAACACTTAACTTTATGTTACTACTAAACTATAAATATAAAACTCACAGGAAAAGGAAGAGCCCTTGAGTCAGGGTGAAGCATTCCCACCTACGTTTCCAGCACAAAGTCTCCGTCTTCTCCTCTATCAGCCCTCACTGGTGTGTGGGCCTCTCCTTTATAGCCTGTCAGCCCTCGTTGTCCACATACTCATCATTTGCACCTGGTTTCCCTCCTCCCTACAAACCAGCAGCAGGGACTTGCCCACAGGTGCATGTATTTCTTGTCTGGGCTTTGCCTGTTTTCTAAGGAAGCATCACCTTGGGGAGTCAATTCACGAGTGAATCTATATCTGGCTCACCTGTGTTAAGCAGTTTTCCCCCCCTTTTTTTTCCTTTTTGTGGGTGGGACAAGCAGTAAACCATATTTTTTGTCTAATTTTTACTGGATTTTGTCTACTTCATATTTAACTTGTTACAATTTCTTGCAGAAGGCACCTTTTCTTCCCCTCGCTCCAGAAATGTGTTTCCCATTTCCCACACAGATAAGTGTTCTTCTGCTCCAGCTTTCTTGGCACATTTGCTGAAAACTTTGGAATGAAAAATAAACAAATATGAGAGAGTATAACGCACTGTTTCTGACACACTTCAGCAGTTTTTCCCCAGGAGTCCTTGTGTGCTGGCTCCAGGCTGAGGCCACACACCATGCCAGGCAAAAGCCACCTCGATTCTTTTTTCTTGGAACAACACTATCTTTACACACTGAAAATTTCATTTTGTTTTACAGGTTTCTCCTCTGCACCAGCCTCCAGAGAAGATAAGTTTTATCAGTCCAGCATCAGCAAAGTGATAAATAAGGGCACAGCCTGTTCCAGCATGAGCCAGATGCAGAGGCTTGCTTAGCAGCGCAGCCAAGTGCTTCAGCAGCTGATGATTGAAAGTGGAAGCTTAATGGAGTGAATGCGAACAAAGAATTAGAATGAACACCACCTTTTGAAATAGAAAGCAAGCAGCTAAATGGCTTGGGTGAGACAGGAAAGCAGATGTAGAGCAGAGAAGCAGTTCTGCAAAGCCAGCCTGGATTCCAGTTGAGTCATCTTTGTCAGCCAGAACAATGGCAGACTCTGTCTGGGCGGCCTCCTGCGTGTCAGCAGGTGATGGGGAAAACACATGCTCCTCTTGCAAGAGCTGATTTACTGCAGGAAGTGGCTGTTTCCGGTCTCCTGCAGAAATCTTCCTCTAGTTAAGCATTTCCCTTTAGAACATGTCACCCCAATTACCTGCAAACATGTACTAATCTTCAGACTGATGGATCTTCAGGCTTTAGCAGGATAAGTGTAACCAACTATGAAAGCTTGTCCTGGATAAAGGGGAAGGGAAGGGTTTTGTCCTTCCACAGTTAAAGCAGCTACAACATCTGGGAAGAGATTTTGCACTGGTGCAACTGAGTTGAACCATGAGAGTACCACACTGACACAAATCACTTCAAGTAGTACAAATATAATGGCATTTCAAGAGAACTGGTGTATGGGGCTCTGTACGTCCTCCTGCAGGAGTCCTGACCTGGTGGGAGTGTTCCCTGAACCCACACAGCCATAAAGGACCACTGGGAAACAATGAGTTGAACAGACTGACCCCTGAGGCATCCCAATCTGAAACAAGAACTGGGCTTGCCCTGAACACGGGATTAGCAACAGGCTACATGCACAGGGGTGGGTGAACCCTCACTGTCTGCCAGAGGAGGCTGTAACTTGCAGGAGAAATGAAAAGTCACAATGTCCAAGGGAAAATCCAGTGGAAACCAGGCCGCTGGTGATGAAGGGATGAGTGGGAAGTCTGACCTGCACATCTCAGTGAGCCTCGGGGACTAAATGCCAGCATTGGGAGGCGATGTTGGATTTGTGCAAGAGCCTGGAGCAGAGGCTGTGGTGCAACTTGAGAAAATGAAACTCTGAACCTCAACCACACACCAAGGATGAGGCACACAGGCCCTGGCTGTGTCTGGCCACGATTCAGCTGGGACTAACGGGACATAACCAGTAAAGCGTCTCTCTGTCATTTTTCTCCCAGTGGTTGCCTTGTAGAATGCGTTTGATGAATATGAATAACCATAAGCCAAGAAACAAACAGACCTTTGTGCAGCTTGAAGGCTGTCCATGAAAATAATGGGCCAAATTTTAGTACAGATGAATGCTCAAGTAGACTTCTTCATACTTTGCTAGCAGAAAATATTTGGCTGCTGTCTCTGGCAGTAAGGGTAGGGGCAGTGCCAGCTGCCATTCGGATAAGGCAGAGACTAATGGATTTCACCATCAAACAACCCTCACTGAAAGCTGTCCAGAGATGCCTGGATAGACAACATTCATTAGACAGAAAAGAGGAATTTCTTTTCTAGAAGAGAGAGTTGGAAAGCACATCATTCCTACACAGCTGAAGGGAAACAGATACTACTCTGGCCTGACTTCTCTTCCCTGCCTTTGAACACAGCAGCAGGGCTGCTGCCTTGTCCTGGCTGTGTCGACAAGTGGTAATTATAAATATCTGTCAGACCTTTGGTGTTAATGTTTGCAGGTAGCTACCTGATCACATTTTGGAAACAACAGAGCATGTTCTGTACTTACCATGTTTTAAAATGGATTAAAAAATTTCATTGGGAAATCAAATACAAGTCAAGAGACTGAAGTCAAGTCCAGTCCTTATTAATTATGATTATAACACCATTTGACTTGACACAAAGGAGAAATTGCATTCAAATCACTTCCAAAGTGTTTGCAGCATGTATGAAACTAAGCGAAACTAGCGAGATAGGTTTGCATATTTGGGGAGGGAATTACTGTCTACATACCAGTGCCCAGCACAGGTAATACACAGACATTCTTTTTAATGGCCAGGTTTATGCAGCTGATTCCTCACATTCAGCACTGAGTGTACAATAATCCTTTTGACAAATGAGTCAAGAGGCAGGGTGCTGCTGAGCATAATATGCCTTATTGCCTTGCACACATCTAGGACATGGAGATGAGTGAGGATTAATAGTCACAATTAGGAACGTAAGAGCAGACTGTGGATTGTAAAAATAATTAGCAGGTTCTGAAAAGAATTTCCAGCCCCACAAAAATGTTTTAGTGCAGAATACATTTGAAACGGAAACAATAAAAGAGACTCAGCCATGCTCTTCCCATAATGATACTTTTGGGATTGTTAGGACAGGATTTGAAAGCTTGCTGGCTCCTTAACACAGATGGCTCACTGCTCACAGACAGCCAGACACCGTGGCCTGTTCTGGGGGTGGCAGGCAGCCACCTGGTTTCCTGGGGTGGTCTTGGTCATGCTGTACCTGTGCTCTTGCTCTTAGGGCTGTAGCCCTTCATACTCCCCCAGGGTTTATGCTCCCCAAGCCCTCTGCTCATAGAGGAAAACATCAGCAATGCTGCAGTATGTGAGCACCTGACCCACAGCAAGGACGGGGCAGGGTTCTCAATGCAGCACCTGGGCAGGTGTGTGGAAGGAGCTGCCCTCTGCTCTTAGGAAGAGAGTGGCTGGACAAATCTCCTGTCCTTTGCTGAGTGTTTCCAGCATCCTAATTTGATCCTGCTTTGAACTTTGCTAATAAAGGAAAATGTGGACACTCATCAGGAAGTTTCAATAATCCTGAAAGTGGATTATAGATTTATGTTTTTAAAATACAGTAAGTACTATATTATCTTTGTTTGCCTTCCGACATAGAGGAACGTGGGGTTTCTTCTTAACGTGACAACTGAGATGCCCCAATCTTTCAGGAGTGCTGGGTTTCAGCAGAGACCCTACAGATTCAGAGGCCTTCAGTAAGGTGCAGAGGCTGGTGAAAGGAGCAGTATGGAAGCAGCCTAATTTAGGGGCCATGCTGAAGCTGCCTGACAAGAAGCAAAGCTGGCTGAAGGCTAAGCTGCAGGGTACCAGAGCTGCACTGCTCGATGCTGAGGCACCTCCAGAGCAGAGCCCTCAGCTTCTGCCCTTTGCGGATCAGCCACTCTGCAGCTGCTTCCCAGGTGGGCTGTCTCTGGGATTTGAATAGCTAAAATGTCATTAAGAAGATCATGAATCATTCTTGCTCAGCAATATTTGCCTTTCTTTACTCTGTTTGAAGTATTAGGTGACTGTTGACTATAATTCCTTCAGAAACTGCAGTCCATAATTTATCTTTCCAGAAAACTTTCCTCCTATGGCTATCCTTTCACGCTTTCCAGAAGACAGGAATGGTGAAAATACTCTGAGAAACTCAGTTAGAGAAAATCCAAGGTGTCTCTCAGATGACAGACTTTAACAGTAAAATGAGGGCTCACTGCCAGTAATTTCCCTCAGGTGCACCTCGCTTCTGGCAGGAGACAACAGCCCGCCAGCCACGGACCAGGCAGGGATGTCTGCAAACTTTGCAACTCTCTAACTTGGCAATGAATAAAAAATTCTGGAGAGGAGTGTATAATGATCAAGTGTAATGAAATGGTGACAATACATCTCACCAATCAATAGGAACACTCTCTCTGTAAGAACGTATTCCTTATTTATAGATCAGCTAGCTTGTGCTGCAGAGGGGAGTCAACAGCTTTCAGTCTGATTTAGAAGAAAGACAAACTGATGATGTGAAATTACCTGGAATACTTAATCACAGAGATCAAGAAGATTGGTTTGGTTTTTTGTTGGGTTTTTTTTTTGTGTGTGTGTGTAAGTACAGCTTTAAAAATCATATTATTCCAATATAATTCCCATTGTTGCTGTCAGTGTGGAGTGTCTAAGTGCCTAATATATCTAACACAGATGTGCCAAAGGGCTACAATTAAATCACTCTGCAGTCATCTTCTGGTACCAATCAACTTTTTCTCTTCCTAATGAACAGACACATGCTGTTTTATACAGTCTGATTGACTGGTTGATATGAAAACATAAAGTGGCAGAAGCTGGTGAAAAGTGTTCATTATTCTCTGTGTTTGGAGCTGCAATAGAGTGAGTAATTGTTTCTGATTGTGGCAGCCACTCTTGTGCTGACTGATGAGCGCTACAGCACTGGCACAGAGGTTGTGTTAGACAGGATGGAAACTCATTTGTGAGACCTTCATGGAAGTTAAGGCATCCTCAATGCTTTATTTTAAATGGTGAACATGGCTTTGAATTGGTAATTTTTTACTGCCTGGTCCACACAGTCATCTTCCCACCTTTGGCAGATTTCTAAGGAGCCCTAATCCAATATTATAGCTCAGGAAACTGAGACAGGGGAAAAGCAGGTTTCTCAGTCTCTTTAGGCAGCAAAGTCAACGTGACCCTCATACCACAGGAAGTGTCTGTCACACTCACACTTGGTACATACTTCAGGAGACTCTGCTTGTTCATCTCAATGTTGGAAATAGATTTTTTTCCAGGGCTCGAATATGTAGCATTAAAAATGAAGGTTGGTGACAGGACCAGATGAGGAAGGAACCTCTCATGTGATGAAACACTTCTCCTCAATATTTAGGTGATCTATAGAGACAGTAATGACCATACCCCTGTACTACTGGTCTGAAATCTCTGTGGGTCCCTGGGGTGGGGCAAACCTGTCCTGTTTATGCAGTTCTCTTAAACAACACTGTGCATTTTGAAGCTGATATAGTAAAGAGTAAATGCAGTGAGAAATGAGTGGGTCTTAATTTGGGCTAGATATGAAAGCAGTAATTTCCTGGTGAAGATGGATGTGGGAACATGTGCCCATACTCAGCACTCCCGTGTGAGGGCAGCGCATCCCCACGGACACTGCTTTTTGGAACTAGGCAAAAGGCAAAACAAAACCACCAATAAAGCAAACCACACCTTTTCACCCTGAAAGAGGATGAGAAAAAACACTGGAATTGAATCTCAGTGCTGGCTGGGTGTCTACATTTTGGTTGCAAGTACCCAACTTGCTTTTCCTGGATAGTAATAAAGCTTCCTTGAGCAAAGCACTCAAAACAAGTGCTGGAATCAAATTATAAACCTGTGCCTTTTGTGAAGGAATTATAAAAAGGAAATAAAAAAATTCCACTCATAATTTTCATTTGACAATCAGTGGTTCCCATAGAGGCAGTTTTAATACCATGTTGCAATGACACAATTGCATTAAATTCCTCAGTAGATAATCACAGTTTTAAATTAGTTAAAAATATTGCTGTGCTCTTTGGAGGGCTTTGCAAGTTTAACTGCAATTTTTCTGCTTTGTTTTTTTTTTTTTTCATCTATTTTTGTTTGTTGGTGGGGACTGCCAAAGTTTGTGTAGATGTTTAAGCCCAAGACAGCATCTTAGCTTAGCCATCTGTGAAAACAAAACTGAGTAAAAATATAGCTTTGAATAAATGAAGCACTGAGGGAATTTCATACTCGATATAAATAATTGCAGATATAGCTTGTTGCTATGCAGTTAAGAAAAACATTTCTCTTCTTCTTGGTGAGGACTCATTTCTTTAAAAGGTTCCACTTTCAAACCTGAAGACAAAGAAACGTTAATATTTTTCCATCTTCCGCTTAACGTGTGCATGTGAGATCGATGCCTTCCTGTCTGGTTTGATAAAAAAGAACACAAAGGATCTGGAGAGAGGCAGGAGAGAGGAAGGAAAGGCTCCCAGCAGCTGATTCTCACTGACACCGACACTTCCCATGGCCTCAGACAAAGGCCAGGGGCTTCCAACTTGGGGCCCAGTCCAGTGGGGCTTAAAGTTCGGGTGCCCTACGGAAGGTCCAAGCATGAGAAACAGAGGCTTCTGATTTTTGGGTGGGTGGAGGAGAGCTGTAAAGCATAAGCTTTATGAAAGGGGCACTCACTTCCCAGGTGCAGCAAGAAAAGTCACTTTATAATTAGCTCATAGGAAAAACCCTGAGGACACAGAAAGGAAGGGAAAGCAAGGGCTTTTTTGTTTCAGCTCTCGGAAGTTGACACATTTTGTTGCAGGGCGATATTTGTAAGGAAGGGTTGGTTTAGAAACCTGTCCTTGAACAATTCATCACAGCTATGTGTTTAACCATAATCCTGAGCCATAAACCTCAGCTCCAAACCTACGCAAAGCACAGACTTCCTAGACGTAATGCACAGAAATTACAAGCTTGACTGTTTCGCAAGAAAAGCTGCCTTGTGATGGCCACCCTGAAAGCACAAAACCAGAGGCACCCTGCTGCTTTTGAAGCTTTTTGAAGGGCTCACGTGCCCTGGCTGCCACACACAGCCCCTGCCTGTGCCCAAACACCCTCACCTCTGTGGAGCCAGGAGCACACAGCTCTGCTGGGGGCTGCCTGATGCTACTGCAGATACCCCAAACAGGGGAAGGCTTAAATAATACAGCACAGCTCCTTCCCCACGTGCTGCCTTCGTTTCAAGCCTGAGAAGGAAGACTCTGAGGATCAGAGCACCTGTGTAATTAGGCATAAAACCAACAGCTATCCTGCTTCCATCCATTCTGTGTTTCCATTTCAAGTCCTGAAGGGCCTTTTCTGATCATTGCTTTAGACCTGCTTTGTAACAGTGCACAGGGGTTTCACTCTCACTGAGGCCACAGCTCCCTGCATGAATGCTTGGAGTACATGTATGTGTGTACATTTATGCATTTATACAGGGGGAAGAACAAAACTAACAGCTTTTTTCAGCCTTCGAAAAGCTCAACATTTTTTACTTCCTTGTTCGTCTTGTTTCCCTGAGAAAAAAACTACATTGGACTTTCTTGGCTGAAAGCTGTCATCTTCAATGAAAAGCTGATTATACCGTGGAAGTAAATAATAAAAGCATGATTCTGTCTGCTTGTCTGGGCTAAATTCTTGAAAAAAACCCCTCAGTTGGCACTCAATAATTTCCTCATGAAAAGCAGTGTTTTCTTAAGGAAATTGTGACAATTTGCTGTGGACCAAATTAACGAAGATGTAATCTGTCTTCCCATTGAAGACGTCGAATTTGCATGCAAATAATTGAGGTGTCAGAACTGGTGGTGTCACACAGCTTTAATGATGGTTTGCAGTAAAAATACCAGGAGAAAAAGCACGGGGTCTACAGCTTCTGCAGGTTGCCAGTGCATTATTATTGGTTCTGACCTTCTAATTGCCTCTCTATTTTCTGCTCCTGGCTGCATGGTGAATAACACGAGTGCTCTTTCAACTCCTACGTGTTCCCCGTGTGCTCCCCCCTCTCTTCTCTCTCTCAGAGAGAAATAAACTACCAATTTAATGACTAACTAGCTTGTACTCTCGGAAGAGTTTCCTGAGCTTTTGTAAAAAACCTTGAGCTTTGAACATTTTTCAAACAGAAATCAGTATTTTTGTCTCTCTTTCTCTTAACTCTCTGTGCACGCCAGTGAGGAGCATTTTAGTTAGAGCCCTGTCGGCGCCGCAGTACAGCCCCCCTGCCTCCTTCCTGCTGCTAGTGAGGAAAAATGCAACAGTGGCTGCTCCTGAGTAGTTGGAGCCGTAAACAGCTGATGGAGCGGGAGGAATGCGAAAAATCCGGGCGGGGGGCACGGTGCGGGTCACACCTGGAGCCCGGGGTGCACTCGGGGATGCTGCGGGCGGGATGCGGGGGGAAGCTGCACCGCTCCCGGGGTGACAGGCACCGTGCCACCCCTCTGCTGAAGGGAGCTCTTGGGACTGCGGGAGGCTCATCCGAAAGAATGCCGTCGTGCGAGTCAGTCCCGGGAGGAAGGGGAGGGCGGCAGCGGCAGAGGCCGCGCCGGTGGCCGCGGGCCGGTGCAATGCTGGCCCGCAGCCATGAGGTGTCACTGCGGCCCCGCGCAGCAGCGGCGCCGGGCTAATTTGTCAGACAGACCAGAAAGGCTGAGGTGAGGCCACTTCGTGCCTTGCCTCTTTCCTCCCAGGAGCGCCCGGCCGTCGTCCCGGCCCCTTCCCCGTCGCTCCAGTCCAGCCCCAGCAGCGCTGGCACTGCGGGAGCCCGGGGCATGTCCCTGCCACAGCCCGTGCCCCGGGCAGCGCTGAGCAGCGCCTGGTGCTGCCGAGGGTGCAGCGCCTTCGGGCTGGGAGCGGATGAGACAGAAACGCAAAGCACTGCTGCAGCTCCTGAACTGTGGCTGCCTCATACCACCTTCTTCTGTAAAGAGACCACCAAGCTTCAGACATTTCTCTGAGAGGCTTAAGTGAAAATTATATAGTCACTTCCTTCAGATTTATAGCCTGACCTGACACTTTTAGAAACAGTAATGAGGGATTTTAAGCCATGGTCTAATGTACCTGTCATGCCCTGCTCGCTCTAATGTAGTTTTTAGTCTCGTCTCCAACCTTCTGATTCAGCAACTAGATTTAGTTGGAAGGGCAGGATCCTCGGTACTATTTTTGACATATCTAGAGCTAGGCTTGATGTTCAGCTCTCCACTGTTCAAAATAAATGTAAACGTATGCTAGCAGGCAGAAGACTTCATTTTCTGGTGAGTTAAATAACTGCTTTCCTGACATATCCCATGTGCTATCCTGAATGAAAAGTTCCATCCCAAGTAACTCAGGGACAGGTGTGCTTCATCAGCACTTAGGAATTCCTCCCTCGTCGAACTTTCAGGGCAACTGCATGCTTTTCACCCTAGGTGGAAAGTAAATGAGGTTTATCCCTGCAGCAAATCCTTCAGAAGACTGGCACCGTCTGCCATTACACGAGGACTGCAGAGATACAGATAAGGAAAAGCAAGCCTAGGAAGCCTTACTAAGGCATATAAATATGCCTTGAATTAATAGCTGTTTATTAAAACAGGTTATAAAACACATTTTCAAAGTTCAGATAGTGACCACCTTAGCCACTGACGTCCGAGGAATAGACTTAGATCAAAGTTTTATGACCTCTATTTATTACAGCAGATAGCACTACCTGAAAATACCCACTTTTAAAATCTTATTACTGTCAAATTCCTTATTTAGACCAGTGACTTGACATTCTTGCATGAGTGAACATTAAAGTTTTTGCCTTTTTAACCTCCTAATCCTGGTGCATAAATCTTTTATAACCGATTCTATTCTGTGTGTCTTTTTGGTGTTATTGGATTCTTATCTTTCATTCCAGTCTAGGTTTCTGATTTAATATATTAAAAACTTCAGCTCAGCTTTGCTTTCTTTATTAAGATACAAAAGGGGTAGAAGCTTATAGAATGCTGAATGAAAAACACAATTCTTTTTATTTTTAAAGGAAAATTAAAAAGTTTTAATTTAAAAAGAAGGTTGTATCAGCCTCTCATGTGGCACCCCTTTACGACTGTCACACAAATGCAGAGAATTACTTTTGATTTTGAGCAAGTACATTTGCTCTCCCTTAGCTGCTTCTGCTCAGATAGTGAGGTCAAGCCCTGCAGCCCTAATTCTATTGGGAGGTCTCAGCAAGCTCTTGCTTCTCCAGAGTGCTGCTGGAAAATCTCTCCCTGGGGACCTGCTGACAAGGATCAGAGTATGGAAGGACATGGACCTAAAATTCTCCTTGACTATCCTGTGTTGCCTTCTTCCCGTAGAACTTACATTACAACTGGGTGAAAAAGCAAAATCAGAGCCCATTCCACGAGCCGAAAAAAGAAAAAAAATTAAACCAAGCCCAAACCCTAAATATTCACGTGTGTAGAAAAACCAGGTAAGTCTGATTTGTGTCTCAGGAGGGCTCTGTTTTAAAGGTTTTCTTGTGACAAAGAGGGGCTGACAGCTGAAAGGTTTGAAAGTGATGAGAGAACTGATGGCACCACTTTGGTTACAGAGTGTTTGTATTTGGAAAATCCTGGCTACACCCACCACAGCAGTATGTCAGACTAACAGCCTGCCAGATTAGTTTACAAAAGGCAGGTCTGATCCTTCACACGGGTACATTCAAGATGCCTAAGGGATGGAGGAACTTGCAATGATAGCAGGATCACACTTCAAATTAAAAATTTATCCCTTCAGAATTAGATACTCGAGCCACTATTGGACATAGAAAGAGGGGTGGTTAAAATATGTCTTTTTTGAAAAGATGTAAGTATAGAATATAGAGATTTTTATCCACATTTAAATTAAGTTGACCTGCTTTAAATAGAAAATCTTGTTCATGCCTGGAGTACACCCGCAATCACATAAATTTGAACATCAAGAAGTTTTCCTTCCCTTTAAACAGGGAGGCTGTTTAAAATTTTATATATATATATATATACATCCCCAATCCCCTTGTACCCTGCATGTCTGTTGTGTGACCTGGCCACACCGTGCTCAAGGACCTTGGCAGCAGATGGAAAGAGCAAGATTGGGCAAACTCACATGAATTTCATTTTTTATTTGGATGCACAAAGCATAACCCAGACACAAAGAGTAATAAAGCACTACTCAGGATTAGTGCCTTGGACCCAGACTTAACTACTGATTTAGCTGAAAGTGATTTGTACTCAGGCTAAAGGAGATGAATGGGCAAATGGGGTTTGTTTGCAGGAAAGCCCTGACCAAGGAGGCTGCCAGGCCAGGGTGAGATGGCAGCCAGCTGCCTCTGGGTGTCAGGAAGGAAATGTTCACATGCTAAATGCTGGGACACAGCCACCCCAATGCTGCCTCATGCACCTTTCCAAGATCACTTGTAAGAATCTCTGGAAATCGATCTGACAAATCTCCACCTGAACTTTTTAGGTTACCCTACTTATTTTCTGATTTGTGATTCATCCCCAGAAAAAACAAATCTGGAGCACATCTGGGTGACTCTTATCTCTGCACAGCTGCAGCGAGCCCAGATCATCTGTACGGGCTATGGGAGACACCTGTGTCCTAGGATGCAGGTTTCCCAAATGAAACCCAACTGTGATCTGATCCAAAAAATGGGATTCTACCAGCTTGGTTGTGCTTCACACCCAGGGTGGTAAAATCCTGACAGATCTCACCATCATTCCATGTGGTGCTGCTATAATTAATCCCTGTTTCAGCTGCCAGTTATTGCAGATGCTCTGCTGCAGATAAAACGGGACTTCCTCCCCACCCTCACCCCTCTTTTAATTTTGTGCAAGTTCCCTGACCTGGAAACCTGACATTTTCTGGTTCACACTTATGCACATTCCAGCTCTCCCCCTTGAGTCCTCTTTGGAATCTGTACTGACAGGAAAATGGCACAGACAGTAGAGTCTGCACCCACCCAGAGGAAATGCAAACAACACAGCCCTGTCAGGATAGTCAGCCTCAGTTATTCCCCCTTTACTACCTTAACTAATTTATTCCAGCATCCACTTCAAGCACTTGCTTTCCCATACAGCATTTTCTATAGGCTACCCAGCTCCACAACTGCCCAGGACAGCAAACAGAAAGGTTCTCCCCCTGCTTTAACAGGGGACAAACACTAGGTGTCTTAAAACCCCCCCAAATCCAGCATTAGCTCTTCCTTGTTTCTTGAAAGAAAGGGGGGAAAAATAGGAAGTAGATTCTCTACAAGCTGACAAGCCTGCCTGTGTTCAGGGCACTGCGGAAACTGCCAGAGAATACTGGATTTGTAGGAGAATAATTCTGACATACGGCTGCCAAGGTCAGTCAGCCTTGTGCACTGGGCTGGCAAGCCAAACTTACTTACATAAGTAATGGCCGTCGGCAGTCAGCTTCAAATTTGGCACACACTTCTCCCCCCTCGCCCCAGTGTAAAAGGAAAAAACATATTAAACTTGTTCTGCCTTAAGCTGTTTTTCCCTCACTTGTTTATTTTCTGCATCTCTTCCAGCCTGAGATGCTCACAACTATTGCTACAAGCGTAAAATTCAGCTTTCAGCAAGGGCCTGATGGTTTTCCCAGTTTCTCTGCAGACTGCTAGGATGTTATCTCATTAATGGTGTAGAGATGCCAATAGGAAAGGTCATGAAAATAAGTTGGGTCATCACAATCTAATGCTCCGATTTCATCATGCCTTCCTTGTGTCCATCTCATGCCAAAACCTGAGAGATATTTCATGCTCTTTCCAGCAGCAGCTGCTGCTGCTTACAGTGGGATCATGACAGGGTGAGGTGGAGCACACTGTTGTCACCTGGGCTGAGTGCAGGGCAGATGCAGGACACACGCCTGTCCCTTGCAAGGCAGCAGCACACACGGGGCTCTTGCAGGAAGTCCTGCACTCCCAGGGCAGCTGGGGAAGGGCTGAGCACCCTGGGCTGGGCTGAAGTGGGGTTCTAGCCCAGGGTTGGGTCCGTGCAGGTCCCACCTGGGGCTGCTCAAGGCCATCGGCACCAGCCCCGACAACTATTTCCAAACTGCAAACTCTCTCTCCCCAGAGATGCCAAGTTGCAAATAAAATAGCAGAGACAGTGAAAAAGTGGTTAACAGGAGCTTTAGCAGAAGAATAGGAGAATGTGGAAATAAGCCCCTGCCATTTCTTACATTATCTGAGAGCTGTTCAGCCATGAATTGTCTGTAATAATTAGCATGAGAATATCTCCTTGATGACATTCATACTGCATAAAAGGGTCTGCATTTCCTCCATCAAAGTGCATATTTATGAACTGAATCTCCGAAAGACGGAGCCTTTGATAGTATTATTTTAATATTTTTTGCATATGATTTAGAAGCTTAAACTTCAAGAAGCCCTAATAATAAAAAAGACTATCAGGTTTCTGCTAGTCACCTCTGTTCCTAGTAAACACAAACACATATATGGAAGTCACTGTTTAAATATGAAAGTGATAGACTATGCAAGATAGAATGGCATGAATAAATTTGCTTTTGTTCTTTAATGATCCTGAGGAGAGTGGCTTAAAAAACTCAACCTTGGTTTTCTCAGTTCTCATTTGTTTCTCGACCCTGGTGCCGAACTATGCTGAGTCACGCTAAAAACCCCTGTCTGTGGACATCTGTGCATGTGCATGCTGCTGCCCCTTTGTTGTTCAATACCTCTTATTTCATACACCTGATTACTACAGTTCCTCATAAAAATCTTGAGCCAAAACTCATCCAGGGCAGGGTTATAGGGATGTGAGGAGGACATACATGTGTCAGCAGCTTGAGTAGCTGGAGTAGCTTGAGTTTGGCACCTCTTCTCAGGTGTCAGACTTACTTGGGGGCTTGTCAATAGAGCCTGCCCAAAGCTCACACACTTGTAGGTGTTTCTGCTGAGTCCTGGTCCTATTTCCAGCCCTTTGTTTCAGCACCTACACCAAGTAAGCGCCAGCAAGTTTAAAGACTTGAAATCTGAAAGTCAGTTGGTAGTTACTGAAGCGTTTGTAGAGAAAATGTTCCATTTGGTTACTGTCTTTCCAGCAAAAATGTGCAAGCATGTGACAGCTGAGGCTGAACAGGGAGCCAGGGAGGGACCGTATGTGTGAAGTTGTGTTCAAGAGGTGATGGGCCACCAAACCTACTGCCATGGGATGCCGGACTCATTTTCTCCCAAACCCAAGTCCATCCCAACTGGCAGTGCCCATTAGAAAATATTTTTTCCCTGTAGGCTGTATCTGCTCCTCCTTTGGTTTGCAAGGCCTTGATGCCACTGGACATCAATCTGTCCATGATGGCATTGGAGCTGCAGATCTATGAATGGCAACACGGAAAAGGTTTGGGGTTGTGGGCTGCCAATGTAAAGTTTGGAATGTCGAGGAGAAAACAAAGGGAAATATTAGTGAGGTTTGGTCTTTAGAGTGATATTGAAAATAGTGCTGTTGTTACTACACGGCACTGCCTGAAAATCCTCCCACAAAGTTTCCACATGGAGAAGTTTCAAAGTTGTCAGTATTAGGAAATTACAATTCCTGTAGCTAAAGTCTTATTTTGTTAAAAAGCCAACTATTTTAACTTGTGTAGTTTCAACGCTTAGACAAATCCTGTGACATTTGGCATGTATTCCTAAAGTTCCATTTCTAAAATAACTTATATCTTTTATTAGTTAACAATAAATAATCTGTATTTAATTCTTGAATGCAGATAGCACTACATTTTAGGCACCAACAAAATAAGGAGTGCATTTTTTACTCTTAGGGATGAGAACAGTCTGGATGAATATTGACTAAATCTCCATGCTAAAGAGAAGAACTAATATTTGGTAAACAAGTAACTATTCAAGGCATCTCAATTTTTCTGATAGTTGAACAGAATATTCTGAATAAAACAATCCACAAAAAAAATCTCTTAATGCTTAAAAAAGTTCTGGAAATATGGTTTTGCCTGGCATATTCAAAATAGTAATAATAGTGATAGAATTTATTTGCAGGAAGATTAATAAAATTATCTTCCTTATCTTTCAGCTGTTATTTCTCTTCTTTAGATGTAAGTTCTTTGGTGCAGGAATTGACCTTCAGTGGCCATATATGCCCTTGCTCCATATCTCTGAGAATTACAGGAATGAAATTAGTGTAGGAAAATAAATTATATTTATATTTGTGCTAATAAAGAGAGAGTAGGATAGAGACCAAGTTCTTATCACAATGAAGTAACAAACTTTTGATATCTTCAGTGAAAAATGACGCATTTTCCCAATATCCCCTGCTAGAAGATTTAGGAAAAACCAACATATTCAACACCAACAGCTGTTCAGAGCTAATCTGATCTTATAAAACACACAGTGTCTCTAAGTACGTGCCTCTTAATTAACAAGGTGCCTCTTAATTAACAAGAGAATTAAATTTTATGAAGTATATTTATGATGGACGTCATAGAATCTGGCCCAGAGAAAAGCTTAGGCCATAATATGCTATTTTCATGTATCTATCTTAAGGACCATCGAGGGGTTTAAAGACTATACTTAAATTCTGCCATGATGCCACCTTTTTATAGACCATGCCATGGTTATCTAGAAGCAACTCTTCCCACATCTTTTACACTGTCATTGCTTGGTCGAAACCCCAGTGCGGGTGATGGAAGTGAGCCCAGTCTCTCCCTCTGCCCCCTGCTCTCTGTGCGAAGGACACCAGAGACTCTCTGCATGGGCTGGGGATACCTGAACATCCCCACCCTGGGGCCCCAACCTGGCCCCCACCACAGCAGGGCTGTTTAGATCAAGAATTGCTTGGAATAATCTGAAAGTGTGGAAATTTAGCACATCTCCACTTTTTTTTTTTTTCCCCCCCCATTCTGAAACAAAATAAGAAATGAACGGGTGAAATCAGTCAGAGAACGGATAATAAGGAGAAAATGTTGGCCTGTGCACCACAAACACAAACCCTGTAAAATGCTTGTCCTGATCAGAAAACACCAAAATAATTCAGAATGTGTGGAAGTGACTGGGTGTTTTCAGAAAATGTTAATCCATCACCACCAGAAACTCATCTGGGAACACAAGCATCAGTTTTGAAGGATGGCTTTTCTTGGATCTGAAACAAAGTTTCTGATTAGAAAAAAAAAATAAAGGATAATTGATGGTTCAGGTGTTTTCAAGGCACCTGGGAATCATTCCCACTCTATTCAAGTCTCCATTTTGCTTCTAAAAGGAAACTTTAAAATGCTCACCTGGGAGACTCACATTAGCTATTGTTTGATATGAGATGGGTGAGATTTCACAAAAAGAGCTTCACAGAGTTTTAATTGCATCCTGACTTTGTGCAGGACATCTTCTGGATGCCTCAAAGAGCTGCTGTGACATGACAGGATGTTTTTGAAGTCTGGCCCAGGCCCATGCTCCAGTCCACTTCTCTCCTCACCCCTCCTGCCTCAGCAAAGTGAGCAAAAACCAGGAGCAAGCTTATAGTCTCGTGCTTATAAGGTTATCAGAATAAAAATTCACCCACATGAAAGGAGGAAAATAAATCCTATTACCGTTAGGACTGATTTAAAAATCACAGTTGTTTTACTGATCATTCTTATTCATAATTCAGCTTATAACTATAAAAGATGAAGGGGAATATGCCCTACTTTTCCCTTTGTGATTTGACAGCACCTCTGTTGAGTAGCTTTGCCATGAAAACCAATGGTTGCTCAGTTTTCCCTGCTGTGTTTCTGGGTCTTCCACAACACAAAAGGAGAGAAGAAAATCTGGAGAAGGGGGAGGAGAACACAAACAAAATGCCTCAGGCAATTACAGCCCTCAGGATGACTTGTGCCAGCCCTTTTCTTGCTGTTTGCCTAGAAAATGATCAGTTGACAGTGTGTTTTTCAATTAAAAGGAAGTCTTTGCTGTTATCAATGACAGGAGGACAAATCTGTCGTCTAACGGCTGTGACTAAGAGTCCAAAGTGTGCAATCTCCACGGAGCAGGAGCCTTCAGACCATGTGAAAAGGGGACAATTGTTAAGTCAGAGCTGTGAAGGCAGAGAAAGCGGGTGAAGTCTTTCATCGCTCATGTTGTCATTAGCACCTATTTATTCCTGCTAAAGACATAACCTCTGGAGGTAGCTCTGATGCCTGGGAATGCCCGTGTGATTCCACATGCGCACACGCTGTACACACCTGTATGGCCTCTGCCATCTCCGCCATTTGATGTCATCCCAACTACATCTACAAACCATCCCCCTATCCAGCCTCTGCCGGCAGGGTGTCTGCACAGAGGCAGAGGTCAGGCAGAGGTGCAGAGGCACGGAAATAACCTGTCAAAAACCTCCTGCTCCCTTGTTCCTCTGCCAATGTACCAAAGAGAGGCTGGGAAATCCATTTTCCCTCTCAAAACCTTCCTGGCTTCCTACATTGTCGATTAATGCATCACAGTGATATCAGCCATGTCTCTATGGGGTTTGTGTTTGCATATCGCTATCCCTTTCCAAAGAAGTTGCTGCTTCCAGTAAGTGAGTCTGCAGTACCTTTTTTTTTGGTGATTCATCAAGATTCCCTGCTGCTGCTTAGTGCATTTGTGTGTGGGCAGACCCTTGCTGCCCCGGAAGCCTGTGTTTGCTGCCCTGCCTGAGTGTGGCTGTCCCACTTAGGACTGTGCAGAGATGCAATGTCACCCGGGAGCCTTGCCGCACACCAGTTTATTTTGTGCTGTGTTTTGTCAGCTATCAATAAACATCCTCAGCTGCACAGGCCCCCGAGCAGTAAATATCTCCTGACATGCAGAACACGTCCTCTCCTCCGCTCAGATCACCTGAAGCAGTGAGGCTCAGCTTGCTGTCACCCACCTATGATGCTGTTGCCTGTTTTCTCTGTTTGCTGAACCTTTACTTTGTACTGATTTCACTCACATTTTTCTTCAATTATGGAATCACTCTACCTGACAATACTGCTCATTCAGTTTCTCCCTCTCTGTAATTTCACGTGAATGCTCTCCATACCAAGTAGGATCTATTTTAAAGGTCTTTTGCTCTGCGTTGTTTTCCATTTGTTTCTCTTGTGTATTCTGGCCAAGGAAAATCAAACAGAGACAGATTCTGCTACTTGCTCTTACTCATGCTACAAAACAGCTTATTCAGGAAAGAGCATTCTGCATGCATAAAACCACCAAAAATCTGTGCTTTTATCAGGGAACAGTATTTGAATACATGGTACTGGGGTGTTTTACATATCTTGTGTGGTCTAAACCAAAAATACAATAGTGAGCTATTAAAATGCAGTCAGTAGTGCAGATTCCTGTGTTGTTTTTTGTTTGTTTGTTTTTTTAAGCAGTGTCCATTTATCTGTAATGCACAGCAATTGACTTACTTATACATTTTGACATCTCACAGCTAAAACCAGTAATTTCATTTTTGGTGAGCAGTTTCCCCGTCAGACAGTGAGTTTGCTCCCAGAAACTCCTGCATCAAAAAACAGCTCTCCAGGAGGAATAGTTCCTGACCCCTCAGCAATCTCAGCGGCGGGGTTCTTTAGCACACACACACTGCACGGCACGTCTTCCAGCTGAAGCACCCACCTGACACTCAGGGCTGGAGACCAGCCCAGGTGGATGCAAGGTCCTCCATCTCCTGCTGAAGGGGTTCCCCTCAGCAGTTACCGAGGTCTGGCTCTAAAGCGTTTGGTGAAACAAGGACCTCTGGCATTTCATTATTTCCTTGCTCAATCTAAATTGATACGACAGTCTTCTCTATCCTTCAGCTCTCTGATGGAATTTGGGGTCCCTTATAATAATATGGCATTGCCAAAACTATCCCCAGCCCTGAAGCATTCCAGATTATCTCCAGAGAGTGATTCACCAGGATGGAAATGGGCACTCCTTCATCCACACCACAGACATTAGCACCATCTATTCCTGCCAGTCTGGCCCCATCCTGGGAGGGACACGGCCGCAGGAGCTCCCTCCCCCGTCGAGGGGGCTGCTCCGTGCGGGGCAGCATTTATCCCCCCCAGTTTCGGAGACTGCTGCTCCTCACTGCCCTGAGCCGACCACGCAGCTCTGCAGCATTCCCAGCGAGGGGTCAGCTCCTCGGCGGGATTTTCCAAATCTCGGTGTAATATTTAAAACCTTCGGAGGAGATGTGTTCCCAAGCTTACACGTTGGTCTCCCCGCTCCCATCCACATAACAGATGACACCATTTAACTGCTAGAGCACGCGATCCATCATTCCTTGCAGCACCACAGGTGCGCTGGCTACGCCATATGGCAGCTTCTTAGACTTGAACAGCCCCTTTGCATGTGTTCACAGCAAAGGGTATTTATTAATCTGCATCTGGTGTCACATGCTGATGTGCTTAAGACAGGTCAAGTTTTTTAAGCCTCTCCCCACCTGTCATTTTGAAAGTCATGGTTTAAGCTCGGCTGATGATCAGCTGTCAGGGGTTTGCGGCCTGCATATGTCAAGCTTCTATCTTTCATCTGAGCTGTGGTAATAAAATTTTAAATAAAAATCCATGGTAGTAATAAGACTTTTCTAAATTAACTCTAGAAAGTTTTGATATTTTTTTCTAAGTGCAGGAGCATTTACTTTATTGATTTCCAGAACAGGGAGGGAGCCAGGTGCATCCTGACCTGTTTTGTGCCCTCACTATTGATCCAGGTCCCAGAGCAAAGTGGCAGCACTGTAAGGGGTGGCCAAGTCCCTGCTCCCAACAACAAGCACACGCTGATGGAGCTGGAGACCACAACATCCCAGAAGCAATACTGGTAATGCTTCAGACAACTCTTTACTGCAGCCTCTGTTCTCAGTTTCCTTCAGGATTTGAAAAATAAAGTTCCTGCAGGAAGGCTCGCCCTAGGAGATTGGTGCTCTGATTTGGGTGTGTTGAGGGGTTCAGAGAAGCGTCAACAAAGTGTGACTTCAACCACAAGGCAGTGAGCTCGTGCTCCTCTATAGCTCCATCCCTGCTACATTCCATCAGAAAAGAGAAGCCTATTGAACTCACTTAAAACCCCCCCACCACATCAAACACCAAAAAAACTACCCCAAAAGCAATATTAATAGATCTGACTTATATTCCATTGGAGACCTGCAATGTTCAAACTTTTAAAAACTCTGTGTTTCCTCACACAACACAAAGTAAAGGAGATCTACTTAGACTTTTGGCTTTTTACAGTTATCAATTGCCCCTCTCTTTCTTGGAAATTAAAACTGGGCACTGGTGTTCAGCTATTGTTTTAAAACAACACACATCTCTTTGATTTAGGCTGCAAGCTTCTCTGTGGCTTAGGCACTGATTATAATTCTGTGAAAGAACCAAGCAGAGGTGAGCTCTGCTGAAAATCTGAAGAGATTTAAAACAAAAAATTACTTTTCCATTTTATGGCAGGTCTTTATTAAAGTGATATTTCCCCTCATCTTATCCTCTGAAACCTGCTGGAATTTTAAACTTTATTTCCTCTTTTTTATTTAAGTGGACACTTACTTCAACATCTTAAAAGCTATTTAAAGTTCAGATATTAAACATGAATAATTGCCTTCTGATTTCAGTGCATAATGAAATAAAAACTGACAATGCATGTCTTCTGGTGACATTCACACCTGCATCTGTGACAGAGACTTGTAATTTGATGAAAATTAACTTTACTCTGGGCTAGAAGGGCAAGTTTTTAACCAGCTTCAGTATCATATTCTGCATCACTTTTCTCCCTTACACGGTTCATGGGCTAGCAGGAGGAAAAGGAATGGATGAATAGATGAAATCTGAACACTTTTCAGTCCTTTATCAGCTTGAAGCATCTCACTGATAAAAAAAAAAAAAAAAGTAGAAAATGGATGCCCGAGCATCTTATCACAAAGTTCTTTAGAGAAGCACTGGGAAGAGAGAAGCTCGTTGAGCTGCATCATTCAAAAGCCCAAGTCCCTCTACTGCCTCCTGAAACAATTAGCAAAAAAAATATTCCTCCCTGAATCTCCCTCAGCCTCTTTCTTCCAGGCTCACTAAAGCACTGCTCACTAAAGAGTTGCAAAGCTTGTGCCTGGGAAGAAGTGAACCTGAGAAGTCCAAGCTCTGGTGATCAGGGCATGCAAGAAACAACAATGATGGCATTGCTGTGTAAATGAGCCGTGAATTATTCAGGCCCTTTTGTGAACACAGTCAAGACCTGTGGGAGTTAAAGGATGGCTACCAAAGTAAAAACTGTATTTTAATGAAATATAAATATTAGATGGAATATTACATGAAAATACTCTGGAGTCCTACACATCATTTCCAGGGAAGGAAAAGGCATATTTTTGAATCTCTTGAGGTGCCAATTCATTAATTAGTACGGATATGAAAGATATATGCTGAAATGCATCAGTCAAGCAATTATTGAGGAAGTATAATTTGAGAGCATAGTCTGTCAATGATAAGTCACTTCTATGCTCATTTATATTCGCTTCATTGACATTTTTTTTAGCAGGATCTAAACAAGTAGAAGCAAAGAAGGATCAAGTGGCTCCTGAACAAGGTCACTAAGGAGTTTTTTTGGGGCATGGCACATTTGCCTTGCAGAGCACTGGTGTGGCACAGACCCTGCTGCAAGACCCAGGGCTCCACCGCTGCTGTCCAACCTCCAGATCTCTGTGGGTGCCCTCTTCTGTCCTCATTCCCTGTCTGCTGCCAGTGCTGCTCAGCAAACCTCTTCCCTTGGGCAGACTGTGAGCAGAATTGTGTAGAGGATGGTAGTGCTGCTGCCATGAGAAGACTGTGCCATTTCCTTAAAATGTCTTCCTCTGAGGTTTGGAAAACTCTGAATTCTCTCAACCTCTAGCAGCCCCTCCTGCTTCCAGAAATTCCATGTGATAAAGGCTGTGGAAGTCAGGTCAGGCTTTATTCCCTAAATGCTCTCTACATACTAACTGTATAAAAGCAGTGTGAATGAGGTTGATGTCAAGGACCTCATCCCTTTCCATGAGATTCTGCCTGATGTAGTTCATTTAGCTAAAATCTGAATAAGAGTATTTCAGTCTATGAAGCTTGTCAAGGTTAGAATAGTTTGTATTTACATTGTTTGATACACAATATAAATATCTGCCTTACAGTTAGCAATGCAGTTATTTTCTACCCGTTCCTTGGACAAGATGAAGCAGTGAATTTGACTCTTTTATTATTATTTGTCCACTGTAAATGTCCCAATTTCCATCTAAAATATTATTTCTCTTATGACTAGACTAGAAGGACATTTGTTAAAGTTATTTCCTTGCCAAGGAGAAGCCCATTGTTAGATTGGCTTTTCATGCACCATCATCAGTAAGAAGGATATGGGATGAAGGCAAACTTTCGCTCCCATTCTCATCAGGATTAAATCCTTAGATAGAGACCCGTATAACACATCTGTGACAGTACCTACATTTTCAATATGCTCTTTCAAGTGTGCTGTAAGCGCTGTCCCATAAGATTCATTTTCTCTTTCAGCTTCTGAAGTGATTTTTCAGGACTTTACACACCTACCCTTCAAGGGGAATGTGCATTCCTTAATATTTTCAGCATTGTATGTTGCTTACATCAACATTGCTAAAACAATATACAGGATGAAGAGAACCCCGAAACCTTCTTAATTCAGAATCTTCTGTGAGGCAGTATTTTTTCCTGCTGCTTTACCAGAAGAAATCAAATGACTTCTCCCACTGACTTCTTCCATTCACTCCTTGAACTTTTCCATACATTTGCTGTAGACTGATTTGCTGATCTACATTTTCCTTTGATACTGACAAAAGGGGATCAAAAAGAGAGGCTTCCCTGCAAAGCAAAGTCAAGCAAAGGTTTCAACTCTCTGTCACATGGCACTTTCTATTTCATCACATTCGGTAGCCCAACGTGTCGCAGTCAAACGTGACTCATCATCATGCCCCATAACACGTGCCAAAAATGCAAAAACAAATTTTCTCTTTTAGCACCCTCAAGTTAAAATGTGGTGCTCTAGGATAGGTTATCTTGCATAACTTACCACTACAAAATTGAGACCGCCTCCCAGCTTGTTCTTTTAATAAGCCGTGCTTTTTAATCTCTACATTTCACACATTTCTTTGGAATTTGTCATTCTGTTTCCTGAAGAACTGAAAGCAAAGCATCTTTCGAAGCTGTATGCTCATTGTTTTTTATATCTGTGGCTGAGGAGAAAGGTACTCAGGTATTTTGTGCCTGTAAACTACTGAGAGTGAATGACCTTGGTGCTGGGAAGAGCATCTCACTATTTTCTGGCAAACTTACGGACTCTAAAGTCTGTACTCATCTTTCTTTCAAAAACGGCTGAGTAGTCTGAACATAAAATAACAGAATTGGGTCTGGCAATGTTGGGAACAGAAACATCAGGAAGTGAAGTATTTCCCCCCTGCTTTTCAGGAATATCACGTTTCTGTTTTCTGAGGTATGGGCTAATTTGGGTCTTCTGTGTTAGACAGTCTTTTGTAGTGCTGCATTCAGTGTGTAAGTGGCTTGCGAGTGAGAAAGGCAGTTCAGCCGGTGAGAACTTGGGCAATAGCAGCAGAATGCAGCAAGTCATTCAGAGAGGAGAAACTCAGCCAGGCCTCTTTGGTGCATCTGTAACACAATTAAATCTCCATAACGACCTTCATTAGGCCCAGCATGTAAGTCAACACAAACAACTTTCAACTTGATGAACATTTTCCCTCTAAAAAGTAACCTTTCAGTTCTATTACTTTTGTATCGTTTTAGCCATATGCTAAATATTAGAATGCCTCATTCTCATTTACCCTTCACATATTAAGGTGAAAACTCTGACCTAGTGCATTCTAATTACTTGGCTTATTAGCTTCACATTATATCAGTAATGGTGTGATAGCCAACATAATTACTAGGACTTGAAAAATTATACTTTGCTGTACTATTTCATGAACTGTGAGATGGTTCTCTCTTCTTATTAACTTTCTTATTTAATGGGTTGACCAGATTTTTCATCTACCTAGACCATTGATCAAACTGATAATTTTAGATTTTAACTGCAATTGAGAAATTGCCCCCTAAAACAGTGAGATATGTTTTTTTAGAAGAAAATACAGACATTTATTATTCTTCTGTGTTTCTTATTGACAGGCCACCACAATTAGGAGTTAGTGCATGCTGCTTGAATGCTGTTTTTAACTTTAAAAGCTTTGTGAAATTTAGAGGGAAATTATTTTTGGTTCTTTTATGCTTTTATACTCTGTCAAATTTTTACTTTTGTATTCACTAAAATTCTGGTTTCCCTTTTTTAAATTAAAAACTTTTTTTCATTTTCTGGAAGGAAATAGAACTTCCACACCTTTTTCTTGAGTAAAGCGCTGGCTTTCAATCCAAACCTGGCGGGATTGGCAATTAATTGTTCACCAGTTCAGCCTAGGAGTTGAGTCTGATTCTGAGGATTGTTCTGATCCCCAATACTTTTAGTTTAGAGCATGAAGATACAGAAGAGATTGTTGGTTTGTTGGGTTGGTTTTTTTTTCAATGGAGACTCGTGCTGAAAGGAATAAGAGATTTGTGCGAGTGGTCACACAGCTGCCCTGAGGCGGTTGAAGCAGATTACTGCTGTTCAGCCATCCTGAAGACAATCATCCATGGTCCTGGCTGGCTGGGACCTGCAGTGCCTCCTGTGGAATGTGCTTTTTTGTCTGGAATGAGATTCACCCATGTCACTTGGCCACTAGCCCAGTGCTTTTGCCCACCGGGGAGAAATCCCAGCCAGTCTCACTGATGTCCGCGTGTCTCTGACAGAGCGGCAGCTCTGAGGCATTTCTGGAATATTTGTCCTCAGACTACAGAAGCTGAGGGTCAGCGCACAAATGTAAGTCAGTCATTTTCAAGGAAATCATCTCGGAAGCCCCTGGACGGAATTAGTCAGCAAACCATGGCTGCCACGCTTTTTGGAAGCACTCACAGTATAACATCCTGGCTTTTGGCAGATGGACCTGCACTTTTGCAGTGCTGTGACAGCTGGAAGAGTTTGATGCTGTCTTGACTCAACATATCAGTCAGAGGCTTTCCCTGTGGGGAAACCTATGTGTGTTTTAGGCTTATTTAGTTGGAAAAGAAATGAACCTGACTCTTTAGTACTTTTTTGGTTTGTTTTTCCCTCTTTCCTTTTTTTTTCTAAGCAGGAAAAGAAAATGCATCGTCTTTCATAGATTCCCTAAATGAAAGGGAGAGTTGTTGGGAGAGAGAATGACACAGGACTTTAAGGTTCCCTCTGAGAATTTCACTGAAGAGATAAATCCCTTCATGGCTCATCCACCTGACCAGAAGACAAAGCGAAACTGTGCATCATTGCCCATCAACAAAATCCATTCTCTCTGTGCAGCTGCGCAATCAAAAACACCTCCCATTTTCATGACTGCACCTTTGAGCCAAGAGGGGATGGTGTAGAAATGGCCAGTGATTATTTAATAAATAATAGGAAATTACTTTTTTAATGTAGTGGAGAGCACCTAGAAATGTATTCTTCCTGCAAAATTTTAATGGGGTGCTACTTAATTCTGTTGTGCTTGGTGCAATCAGTTTAATAGTTCTGATTTTTCTTGACCTCTCAGCATGAGGAACATTATTATAAAAGGAAGTATAATAAAAAACGTTTGAAAGTAATAGTAGAGAAGAGGTAAGAGGCAGTGTGAGCCTGAATGTGAGGCACCAGTGCTAGCGTAGATCTACAGGTGGCCTGACGTTTGCCTGCTTGAGTGATTAGGGCTCAGCTCATGCTGCATTTGAGATTACTGGAGGTATTAAAGCCACAGCCCTCAATATTAAAGAGATGGAGGTGAAGGTTGAGAAATTTCAGTCCCAAATTGGATAAATTTGCCAAGTCTCTGGCTGCAGTGCAACACTTATTTATTTGCAGTTGAATTTAATAGACAGAGTGTTGAACGAGGAATTACTTCCCAGAGTGGTGTATTGAGTTAGGTAGAACCTGCCTAAAGCCAGAACAATAGGTTGCTTTTGTGCTAATTTGTGCTTTAAAAATGATTAAATGCACTTGACATTTTATGTAATCTTATATATTTGAATTAATATGAAACTCAAACTGTGTTTTTGGAGTCCTTTCTTCACCAGTGTATGGCTATGTTATAATATGCATTGCGTAATATATAACTCTGTATCTTGTGGTTTCTTGATAATTTAAGCAAGAGAGGCTTTTAAATTAGCTATTAAATTACCATTCAGAGATTTGATCATCTTCTAATTTCCGTTCAAAGCCCTCCACAGGGGATAAATCTAGTTTAAATGTTCTCTTCTTCCCATGATTTTATGCTCTAGCTGTAAGATGATACAACATTCCTGCATTTCTAACTCAAATACATTACAAGTACCTGAAAGGCTTTAGCTCAGTCTTGTCAAATAAGTCTGTATTTCAATTGTAAATGTAACCAGAAGTAGGAAGGAAAGCATGATTTCTGGTTTTGTTCAGTTTCCTTACCCTTAGCCACAGATGTGAGAGCTGAGTAATTCAGAAAAGCACAAATGGCGGTGGGGTTTTAAAATACTTCTAAATTCTAATTGTTTCCCCAAGCTCCCTTACTTAGTAGAAGCATTGAAATTCTACATTTTTATTTCTAATGACTTTTTTGGGGCAGATCTACGCTCACTGCTTTTTTGGGCAGGAAACATGCAGAGTTTCCTTGATCTGAAAGCAAGGGCTGAATTCCCTTCCTGCTCTGCACATTTGGTGTCTCCTCTTGCTCTCCGTGGCAGGAACCCTGCACTGCTGTGCCGTGAGCTGCTGGTGTTACCATAGCCTGGCTGGAGTGGGTTTGGGAGGGGCACCTGTGCAGCAGAGGAAAACAGGAAAAATATTCAGCTTGTGAAGGGTCTGAGAGTGATTAGGAGTGGGAGACTCTGGGCCTTGTCTAACCTTCCCTCTCCTACTTGGTCTTCTTCCCACTGCTGCCATTCCAGCTGACCCCTGCTATGGCAGATCCAATTTCGTAGCTACAGAGAGCAGAGCTCAGAAATATTTGCTGCGTGAGGTGTTCCTCCCCTCTTCAACATTACTGCACAAAATAGTGGCTGTTGTGACAAAGCACTCGATGCCACTGTGTGTGTCCACGCTGCTGAAAACGGATAACCTGTGACCATGCGAACCACAGGAAAACCTGAAGGATAAAAATGAGGATGGCCCAGTTTTATCTGTTTTGTGAGTTTTGCGCTGCAAAATGCTCTCAATCAAAGCTATTTGGGTTCTACTTCCTGCTGCAAAACACCTTTTAGCAGTGTTATGCTGATGACAGAGAACAGGGAATTATCACCTTCTTCTTTAAAAAAATGAATATAAATAGAAAATACAATAAACCAGGGTTAACCTAGCCTGTAACAGTTAAAGTAGAAATGAAAAAACCAGAAATATTGTGTCTGAAACTAGACTGATCTCATGCCCTTCTTTTGCAGCTTTATTGAGTTCATTTAGTAAAAACAGAGATTTATGCTGTTGCTAAGTTTTTGAGCCTATAATTGCAAATTCGACATGCAAGTTCAATACATACTTTTCTCTAGTTCCCATAAATATTCAAAATTTAAACCTTAAATATCCTTTCATGAGGTGCGAACTTTGCTCCAGTACCTGCATTAGCCCAGCAGAACTGTCTCAAGTGATAGGACAAAGCCGTAATTTTGATACTGTGCTCCCTTGAGAACAAAGCAGCATTCAAAACTGCTTTTCAAATATGATTCCTTTCTCTGGGTTTACTGCTCTGTGTTGCCGTGACTGTTCACCATAGGCATGTGGTCTATTCTTTTTTCATTCCAGCTGCACAAAAAAATATGATTCCACAGACCATAAGCTGTGATCCACTGCTAGAGCAGAAGGATAAGGATGCTTTTGTCTACCTCTATAATGGACTAATCTATTCCCGGGCAAGTTCCAGAGTGTATTTCCAATGAATTCTCACTATCAAAAATTGCCCAGACATATGTAACCCCCAAGGCTACCATTAATTTTGCTTTTATACAGATTATAGCAGACTAATTATTTGTTCCTCTTGAGGTTCCCACAGACGGGGTTGTATCTATATCTATTGTTAAAGACAAGCATGTGCCTCTCCAAGAAGAGTATTTACCTCTCAAGCTTTCCTTTCTTCTTTTGTTCTTCTCTTGTCCTCTAACACTCAGAAGTTATTGTTATTGGATACTAATTTAATAAAAATGCGGGAGATTCTGACTGAAATGATAACCACCAAAGCTATTCAATTGTTTTTCTGTGTAACGACTCTGATTGAAATTCTGGTCACGGCCAAGTCGAAGGCAAAATTTCCTTGGCTTCTACAGGGGACTGGAATTTCATCTAAGGTGAATATTGTTTTTGATTTAAACACAAATATCTTATAACAGTTTCTGATTCACAAGTCTCGTCTAACATTATACCACATTAAACAAGCGGAGAAACCGTAATCTAAAGGATATTGTCAAGTGGAGGCTGAACATATATTCATTTCAGGTGCTGTATGCTAAATACAAATCCCTTTGCTTGGCATGTGATATCTACCAGGAGATAATGTTATCAGGTGTGTCCCGTGTGCTGTAGAGATCACCGCTTTCGAGGCAGAGGAGGACAGCAAAAGAAACAGCAACACACCAGGAACAAAAGCAACAGTGGAGGAGGAGAAAAGCTGTCACAGGAAAGGCCTTGTAAGTGATATAGAGATTCTTCAAAAATACTTGAATTATTTCCTAATGCAGGCCTCCCCATAAGCAAGATCCATCCTTTCCAATTGACTTTTCAAACAAAACACATGCAAATAACTCCCATTTTCACTTTTTACATTCTGCATTTCTCTATGTACCTATGAGGGAAAATGGCTGAAATGCTCAAGTGAAAACGCCTACAGCTTAACCAGCTAGTTAGCTCTCACTGTTTCTGGAAACAGGTGATAGTGACCTCTTTGGAATGCATCATTTCTTTGCAGCGGGAAGAGCTATCTTAGTGCTGCCCTTTAAAGAAAAGCGTAAAGAGATTTAAAATACACACGTACATACATGTGTCTGTGTATATGTGCATGTATCTACCTACCTATTTATATATTTAGGTTATGTGTGGGAGCAGAGGAAGGGATTTTTCCTGTTCTAAGCAATTACCTACCCTATCAATATGTATATATTTCAGCACTTACTTTTTTCTCCCCATGAAGCCAGACCTTGAATATACATGTTTATTTTTAAATAATCGCAAATTATCCATGAAATGTTAAGTAGGATAATGAACTCATTAAGCATTAATTGCTAAGGCGAGCAGCTCTGGTGCCAGCATGATCTGCAGCAGAGCTCTCACAGGGGGTATTCCCAAACTGGGGGAAACTTAGGAGAAGTAAAGAGAGCCAGCAGGGGCCTGCAGCTGATGGGGCCAGAAGCAACAGCAGCCAAACCCCCAACACAAATAGAAATTCCCTTGGGGGAGCAAAAGCAACCAGGGCATAGCACAGCAGGTGGGTGCTGAAACCCTGCCAGCTCCACCAGGGAGCAATGGGATCTGCCCAGCAGAAAGCCATGGCCTCTCCAAGCTCTGCACCCACCACAGCTGGGGCAGCTGCCCAGGCCAAAGCACACTGCCAGCCAGGTGCCAAGCTGTCCTAAAGGACATTAAAAAATGCCTCTATAAACACAGCAGCAACAAAAGAGGGTCTAAGGAGGATTTCCAGCCTTTATGGGATCTGGGGACAAACAGTAACAAAGGACGAAGAGAAAAGACCAAGGTACTTAATGCTACCTTTGGCTCTGTATTTACTGGTGAGACACTAAGCACTCAGTACGTATTACTAAGACTGTTTTTTCTCCAGGTACTCAGTCCCCTGGGCTGGAAGATGGATGGGGAGCAGAATGAAGCCCCTGTAAATCCAAGGGGAAATGGTCAGTGACCTGCTACTCTACTTGGACATGCACAAGCCTGTGGGGCCAGATGGGATCCACGCAGGAGTACTGAGGGAGCTGGAGGAAGTGCTCACTTTTCATCATTCATCAGAAGTCCTAACAAACCAGTCTGGGCAGCTGAGCCCAAGGAGTGGAGGTGAAAGGAGATACACCCACTTGGCAGCCAGTCACCTGTGGTGTTCCCAAGGATTTAGTGCTGGGGCAAGTCCTGTTTAATGTCTTTACTGATGGTCTGGATGAGGGGATCGAGTGCACAGTCAGTCAGTTCACAGTAGACACCAAGTTGGGTGGGAGTGTTGACCTGTTGGAGGGCAGAAAGCCTCTGCAGAGGGATCTGGACAGTCTGCATTGATGGTCTGAGGACAATGGTATGAGGTTCAACAAGGCAAAGTGCTGGATCCTGCGCCTGGGTTACAATAACCCCAAACAGTGCTACAGGCTGGGGGCAGAGTGGCTGGAAAATGCTCTGGGGAAAAAGACCCCATGGTACTGGTGGGCTCAGCTAAACACGAGCCAGCCTGTGCCCAGGTAGCCAAGGAGGCCAGTGGCATCCTGGCTTATCAAAAATAGTGTGGCCAGCAGGACTAGAGCTGTCCCATGTTGGAAGGCGCTCCCCAGGCCAGCAGTGGAGCCCCCATCCCTGGAGGTATTTAAAAGACAGCAGAGGTGGCACCTGGGGACAAGGTTTAGTGGTGGGCTTGGCAGTGCTGGGTTAATGGTTGGACTCAATGCTCTTAAAGCTCTTTTCCAATGTAAATGATTTTACAATTTTAACCATGCAGCATAGTTCAAGCGGGAAACCAAGCTTTTGAACACACATTTCTTGTGAGTTACCACAAAACATAGAGTGATTTGAGGCAACTGAGAAGACCAGCAGCTAAGGTGGTTGCACAGGACCTGGCGATGACAGGACATTTCATCATTCCCTTGCAGACATGTCGGTGCTGCTGCTGAAGGATCGTGCCTCCCTCCACATCGTTAGAGGAGTGATAAACCATCTCAGAGGGAGGGGAGGACAATAAGCGCATGATGGGGCTGGGGGGGACGGTGGGTGACACATCTAATGAAGGCCATTAACGAGTCACAGTTAGATTTTCATGGAGCAAAGGAAAAGTCATTAGTCTTTTTGTGTGTGTCAGCTAGCAGAAAGACTATGGAGCAAAGTCACTTTTCCTCCAGGAATTTAAATTCCCACAGAAGAGAGATCTTATCTTAAGGTTCTTTTGTCACTTCTCCACGAAACACAAGGGGAGCACTTACAGCAGCACCCCTCTGTTTGAGGATGCAGGTAAAGTGCGTGCACTTGTCAAGCTAGGCATATTAGTATAGGTTAAAATTGCTTAAGCTGAAAAGTCGGTGTAAATATTTTTCTTTGAAATACATTAACTTTGTTAAACTCTGAGTTTGGAACCGTTAAATAGGACAGGAAAAAGAAAAATCTTGACAAAAAATAATCAGGTCAAGGAGAGTGTTCTGTTTGATACAAAGCCTTTTCTTGGTGAAAAGGATTACTTTAGTGAGAGGTATTAACAGCATGATCTAATCAAATTTAGAAGAAAATAGTAAAGGTTTGTTGAAATTTACTTTGTATAGTTCTAGTGGCTATTCACTAGAACTATAGTTCACTAGAAATTGTACATATATTTGGGATCCTATCCTTGCAGACAATGGTTGGGTCAATAACAAATATTTCATTATTTCTTACTTCTTTTGCAAAATTATTGAAATTTTACTCAGTACTTTACTTTTTACTTGTCAGTCTCTGTGAGTAAAAAAAATCTTTTGAACATTTTTAATACCAAAAAGAACAATTTTAATAATTAGCTGCTTAATAACCATCCTAAAATAAATTCTATTTTGAGTAACTGTAAGGTAGTACCTTTCTATTAGAACAATACCTTTCTTTTTTGAGTATTTCATAAAGTAAGGGAATTAAATGACCAGTCTCTGACTCGAAATCTCAGATATCCTAAAGCCATGTGTTCTGCTTCATCTGTGTCATCTGTGTCACATCAACCAGGGAAGATCCCTGACAACTCAGAAGAGTGCAGGATTTGCACTTCTCTATAGCCAAAGCATGACAAACTGAGTCACTTTGTGAACATCAGAAATGGACTGTTATTGAACTAGGATGGTAAATTCAATCATATCCACATGAGTGTACAGCATCCCAGTGACTAGAGATGTGTGCTGTAACTACAGCTTTTTTCATTTTCTTTAAGACTATGTATTCAAAAATATGGGCAATTCATTGATATTTTATATTTTTTTTTGTGAAATAACTGACAGTGCTTGGGTGTTATCTTTTATAGATAAGTAGCAATAGCAGACCAAAAGGGTGCTGCCATGGAATTCAAGTTACTTAATCTTAATTTCACCCCTTTCTAAAGACAAGCAGTGATTAAATACAAATCTTTGACACACAAGAGAGCACTCAGGATTCAGAGCTGCACATCACTTCCAGTCCCAGGAATAGCTTTAGGTGCCTCTTCTGTCCCCAACTGCCTTAGCCACCAGTTCATCTTAAGAGATATTTTACCTCAAAACCCTGGGAAATGAAAGCACTGTTGGACAATGCTCTCGTCTCACCACTGCTTTCCTGTCCTAGGAATGCTTCAATCCTGCATATTAACACGCGCTTTATATAAAGTACACAACTAATCCTATTGATCTCAGTAGTACTGTTCTCACCCACGAGAAAACCAGCACCATGCTGAATTATGAAATTTGTGCCAGGATGGCATTAATGATATTGGACCAAATTCTCTAAGGCATCAATCCAGTAGAGGTCAACATAGTTTCTGTAGCCTGCACTGAGCATTATACAGTAGAAAGGCAATGCTCCAAACTCAAATCTTAATGTGTAAAATTGTGCTGCAATTTCAGGGCAGGAAAGTGTCAAAAAACAGCAGAAGTGTTGTTAATGCAGAGGACCCACACGATCCCTGTTGCACTGCACCATGTCTGGGAGATGTAAGCTATGTGGTAACAGTTATTCATCCTCATTTGGCCTATAAGATACCTCAAAACATATAAACAATTCTGCTCCTTCCTCCTGATGGTCAGTGTACCTTATGGCAATATATTTGGCACATGCTCTACAGATTGCAGCATAAAACATGCTTTTTTATGGTTTCCAGTAGTCAAACAGTGTGATTCAGTTATGGTAATCAGTGTTAATAACAATACACTTATATTCATAAAGTATTCAGATCAGAGAGTTACACATCTTAATTCTTAGCATAAGTACTGTGCCAATTTAATTTTAAAAAATTAAGGAACTGGAATCCTGTAATTTCTGAAATTATATTCTGCTAATCCAGACTGCAGGAAAGCTCTTTGTTTGCTGGTCAAAATGTGTCTGACCAGCAGGTTGTGAGGTGTATTTGTTTTTCCTTGAAGGCAAGGGAACATTACTTCTCTCGTGCTCTGAGCATGGCATAGTCCAGGTTTTCTCTTTGCATTCAGTTTGCTGCTCTGCTCTGCCAAAATTCTGAAAAAAAATCCCTCATACAAACATGAAGAGGCAGACACTTTATTGACTTGTATCATTCATTTTTTATCTAATGCAAATTCACTAAAAAGAGAAAGAAATAATAACTTCTTCTAAGAATTGCTGAGAAGTTGATTATTTTCCAAAACCCCAAATGAGTCTATTCAAAGTGGGGCTCAGAATCTGGAGATACGGATATGCAGATGGCAAATTATTTGTAGTTGATGGATTATCTAACACAATAGAGCTGGAGAAGAACTAACTACAAAGAATAAAGAGTTTTTCCTCAGGCAATTTTTTTTTTCTTCTCAAAGAATTAATACATTTCTTCAAAAATACTGAAAAACTGAAAATAGCAGTAGCCATAAAAATTAAAGTATACTTTGTAGGAACAGACTTGTTTTCCTAGACCTCTTTTTCTCAAGCAATGTGCTATCAGATGGCAATGTTATCAAATGTAAGTATTAGTAGCTGAAAGTGACCTCAGCCATACAATCTGCTCACTGAAAAATGAAAAAAACCTATTCCTTTCCATCTTGCCATCTTCCCTTACTGTATAACTGGAAGTGCACGTATTAAATACCACTCTCTAGTGACTGGCAGAAAGAATATTAATATTCCAGCTGAGAGGGTATTGCTGCCATGGTTTGGTGTCCTTTGCAGCAAGAGAATCGGCCACAACTGATAACACTTGTGAAGAAAGAGATGGCAGCCAGCCTATCCCATCTTGTTCCCCATATGTTCCTGTAAATGTTTCTCCTTCACTTGTTAGTGCACTTATTCATGTCTACAAAGACTGGCCCTGGTGAAGTCCCAGCTTCGCTGCTGATGACCACAGGGCTCAGAGGGAACGGGTGCTCTGGCTCCAGACGTCCTCTAGTACTAGGAAGAGATCCTTCAAGAATAGGCCAAAAGGAAGACAGAAATGTTTTCATTACAAAGCTCTAAAAACATTTTGTCACACTTCCATTCTCTCTCAGTGCCTGCACTCAGCTCGCTCATAAAATTGTCAACAAGACAACATCTGCATTTCCCTTTATTCCTCCAAGTCAGTTATAGCGATAATAGCTCCGTTTGCCATCATCTCCAAAACTGACTGGGAGAAGAGATTACAGAAGCATCATTTAAGTGACTGTTCCATGCAGCTGATAGCCTATAATTTCTAAGAAAGGGTTGTCCTCAGATAGCTCAATCCTTGAAAGAATGAACTTGAAATAAAAATAGACTCATTGATGAATGTATAATCTTGCTTAAGAAGGAAAAAAGGTGGAGGAAATACAGTCACCCCTAAAAGGAGTGTTAAACTGTCTGGAAAAAAATGTTTTGAATGAAAGACTCAAGCCAGTAAACATACTGGAAAGGGCAGAGAGCAGAGCTCTACCTGTCTTGGGAAGACAATTTAATAGGGAAGATAAAAAGACTGGAAGCTGGTTTAGTCCACTCTAAGTGTTTCATCCCACAGGGGGTTCAGAATATAAGTATGATCCTAACAATGTGAATCCTGTACAAGACATCAGCTTACAAAATTATCTTAATAGGAGATTCACAGGTTTCAAAAGGAGCTCATCTTATTCGGGAGGCAGCATTCAAACCAGCACTTCAGCTCCCTGCTGCATCCATTGGGTGGGAAATGAGCAAGAATGATTATTCCAGCATTGCCATTTATATGTCTGCAGCAAGGCTTGTATCAGCACTTACCCTGTAGAACCAGGATTGTGAAGAGTTTTATTACCACAACATCAAAAAGTTTTTTCAGGGTTATATTTGATTCATAAAGCCTGTGTGTGAGAGAAATCCTTATTTCACAAGTTTGGAAGATGCAAAACTGACTTCGTTTTAGGTTATGGATATAAATATTAAATAATTGGACATTTGCAGACTTTGGAGATTGCCACGTTGCTCTAAATCAGTACTGACTTCATAAATGAATTTGTACAATAGTCAAGTTACTACCACAGTCTAAATCAATGTTGATGTAAATTAAACTGATAAATATTTATATTATCATCATGCTCTGGAATCCGGTATGACTTAATCAATAAATAGGGTTGTGATTTGTGCTAGGTGGCTAAAGAACAGAGACAGTTTCTGGCCTAAACATTTTACTACACATAACAAAAAGAATTGACCAACTAGTCTGTAATTACTCAGCTGCTTGGTTGGGTTGAACTGGTAGAATATTTTTTTAACACAGGTAGGAATTACCTAGTTGCTACCACAGCACAGGCAGCTCTGCCACAGGTATTTGCCCTTACCCAGCATCATTCAAGCAGGTATGGCCAAAACTGAGACCAAAACATTGATCTCCCGGCTTTGAAAAAAGCAAACACAAACAACAAGCAAAATAGAGGTCTTTAACGATTTCCACATCCTTTCAAATGACACTGAAAGCAGCTATTGAGGATACAGCTCACATGTGTGTCAATATATATTTCTCTGCATGAAAACTTAGCAGTGAGTTTAGTTGTCCTTTTAGTTGCTCATTCCAATTTCACATCTAGTTTCACAGAAATCCCTCCAAAAGACACAGCTTTGAGAACGTAGGTGTTAATTTAAACATGTACCACATCATGATGCTGATTAAGTTCCAAAACGTAACTTTTCATGAAAAAGGTATTCTCAATTGTTGCCCATTTCAAATCACTGCTAGATCCCCTAAGTGATCAATTTTAAATAATAACAAAAGTATCTGCCAAAACTGGGGGCTGGAGGGGAAATATATTTAGAATGTACAGAATAAGGAGCAAAGACATAATTTCCATGATTTATTTGCTCTGTAGCAGTACCTATGAGTACCACGGCAGTCCTTGCCCCAAGCATTGAGCAATTACAGTGCTATTAAAGCAAAATGCATTTAGTAGATGACAAGTCAGGCCTGCACGGGGAGCACGTTGGATTGTACCACTACTCTTAAAGTATTGTTAAAATACTTCTCAAAATATCCCTTGAACCACAAGAAAAAGCAATCCTCACTCAAACCCTACCCATTCACAGCATGAAGCCCTGGAAAATGCACACAAATAAAGGCTGGGGCTTGATCTGTTCAACATTTTCCTAAAGCTCACACCAGCTTGCTGTGTGCCTCTGATGAGACTATTCTATCTTTTTAAGCCACGCACTCTTATTTATTAAACAACCACCACCCATATTGCCACTTTTTAATTTTCCTTTTGACACTAGACCTTCACATTCCTGACTATTTCTTTTCTAGAACAACCTTTCATCACTTTTATTACCTTGCTAAGAGAGGACAATCTTTCCCTTCACATCTTCTGCAGGCAGTCTTCATGCACATTTTTTAACCAGATTCATGTAATCTTAGTAGTATATCAGTCATTCACTGGCATCTCTGACAGCCTGTGAATTTATCGGGCACATAGTCTGGTCTGTGACTGGCAGAAAAAAAGATGTGAAAACCATTTGCACAATTTAATACATAGCACATTCAATACTACATTCGCTTACAAGCAGTGGTTTCTAACACTCAACAGGGGGGAAAGATGCCAAAACCTGGGAACGCAGCTTGAGCACAGTGAGGGACGCTGAGCATTTTGCTCCAGTCCTGGGTTTGTGTCAGGGATCATTTGTATCTGGTGAACAAGTGTCTTGCAAAGTCATTGATGAGTCAGCCTTAACCACATGTTCAACTGGCTGTGGTCCTGAGGATATTTGGGAATTCGCTGGAGCGTTTTCTATGGACTCCCGCTGCTACTACTAAAGAGTCCCACTGCCAGCAGTGTCCAGCTAATGCTTCATGCTGAGAGACATTCTTGCTCTCAGCCAAGGGTGAACTGTTCCGTTTCTACCTAGGAAAATTTCTTGGCCCACCCCTTTTGTAAAGACATCTTTTCTTGTTACTTTAATTTTCCTGCATGAGCTTGAAGTCTTGCTTAATATTCTGTTTATTTTCCATCTCCTTCACTGGCTGAGGGGACAAGCCTGAGAAGAAGGATTCTTTAAGAGATATTTCTGTCATCCCAGCCACATCCCTTGCCTGCATAAATCACTGCAATTGAGAGTTACTATCCTTGAGTCTGCATAGATTCCTCCATTCTGAATTAGATATTTTTCTCTGTTAAACATTTTCTAATACAAACTCAAAATTTACTTCAGTGCTTCATTTTTGCAAGCATTTATTTGTTGTTTCTTCTTGGTAATGCCCTTTATAGCACTTCCATCTAAAATCAGTGCATGCTATAACCCTTTTCTAAACCTGACCTTTATCTGGAGCTTGAATACCAGCAGTAATTAAGAGCTGAAATTGTTTTATTGTGATAAACAAAAGATTAACTCTGCATATCTTAACTTTCCTTTTTTCCATTCTGTCAGTCTGCCATATTTAAGTGACATTACTAATTGCTACCATGAATAGGCACCTGTCCATGACTTGCTCACTGTCTGTAATCTTGGCTTTCTTTTTTCCACCACTTTTTCCAAGGGACTGTGCCTTGCTTGCATTGTCTGTCATATGTCAAGATACTTGCTTATCTGGTAAGGTGGCATAAACTATTTAAATTTATGTGTGTACTGGACAGCAATCATGCCACTTTTTTCAGAGCAATATTAAAACTCTAATAGGAGTATTCACTCACCCTAAACTCCCACTGTTCACCCAGGGCAATAAATTTTAGCTGTACACAATTTTTTTTAAAAGGGTAGAAGCACAATCTAATGTAAGACATGGACTATCTATTGTTATTGGTCTGCCTAAAATCAGTGTATGTTTCATGGATACTGAAAAGAAATCACCAAAAGTCTTTGATTAGAAGCATAATTTAAAATGAACATTTTCCTGATAGTTTGCCAGTTGCTATCCAATAACACAAGCTTCAGAAAAGATCCTCCATATTTCTCATTAAAGAACTGCTAATAATAGAAACAACACAAACATCACAGGGATGTTGTCCTGATATCTTACATTAATTTTTTAACTCTGGCTATGGTTTGCAGATTAATGTATTCTCTCCAGGAAAGCAGGAACTCTCTAAAGATGCAGTGTCACTCACAGACCCCAGTGCAATACATGCAATGTTTGTGCAGCCTGCAATGTAGCTGGTAAAGCCTGTAGATATAGTTTCTAGGAAAAAAAAAAGAAAAAAAAGATTGGGAATACTGGGTAAACTACCTGCCATGAATCAGCACCCAATCGGGCCAGAAAAATAATGATACTTTGGACCACACCAAAAGAAAATGCAATAGAGGAATTGGGGTTGTATGAGATGATTCAGGCTGCTTGTACTTGGGAATAAGGCTGCCTGCTCTCCCAGCTGAAGGATAAGCAATAATACAAAGAAGTCTAATGGAGCCTTGCCAAAACTCATCTTTCTAAATGGCAACCTGAAAGCTCACTTCGCAGGAAAATCGATATATCACTGTTCAAGATGAAATACAGTCAATTACCAAACAAACAGAGACACGTCTTTTGAACGTGGGGGATTGTGCTTAAGGAAAATAGAGAAATAATCTTGCAAGAATATCGTATGCTAAGACTGGAGAATGTTTAACCTTTGAAAAAATAATTAACTAACAGGCCAAGTTACCAGTCAGCATATATTGGCAAATAAAAGCACATCATCAGGCAAGAAGGAAACATCAGCATTTAGAGATAATAAAAGCTGAGAAAGGTCTTGGCCTGAGGTACAAATTCTCTGATACTCAGTATATTGCTGAGATATTTGACCCAACAGCCTTCTGTTTGTAGGGCTCCAGACAGAGAAGATTCTCCTTTATTCAGCAGAACTGTATTTTTGCTTATTCAGAAAACCTTCTCCTCCTATAAGTACATTCATAAAAGTACCATGATCCACACCAACTGTATTGTTTGCCACATCAGTTGAAGTAGGAGGCTGTTCAGACTTTTCTTAATTGTGGAGATGCTTTTCTAATTCCCAGTCTGAGTTTGTGACTGGTGTCTTGCTTGTGTTGCCTGTCACTGTGAGAAGATTCTGCAAGTGCCTGATATTTTTAACTCAGAAAAAATTAAATTACATTCCCTATTAGAGCTTTCACTGCCAGGCTGAAGCCCCTTTCTGATAAGAAATCCTTCCACTTCCAGAAGAAGTGCTGCAGATGAACCCCCCACAGGGTATTGTGCAGTGCCTCTACAGATAAAAAATCTCCCTCAGTCTACCTCACATTTAACTCGTCTCTTTTCAGGGTTTCATGCCACAACATCCTGCTCTGATCAGCTTGTCCTGCCCTCAGTTGCTGTTCCCTGCTCACAGCAAAAAACCGCTCACAGCAAAATACTCCAGCACTGCAGCTTTGAATCTCACCTCAATAGAATGATCTTCAAAGTCATCCTCTGTAATAATCTCTCCCTTTTTATGGTCAATGCTGCTGTCAGTCCTCATCCAGGCCTGGGACACGTTAGGAGATGGCCAGGGGGAAGCACAGGCTCCTTACCACGTACTTAAGCAGGGATGCATCCAGGAGGAGAGCAAGAAGTGAGCATAAAGGAGAGGAGCACCGAGACCAGGCATCCTAGGACGCACAGTGGAAATTCTGCCAATAAATGATAATGTTCTCAGAGATAAAGAGTTGCACAGGTTTCTGAGGCAGATCGATGTCAAATCCTCCAGCTTTCATTGCTGGAAACACAAATCCATGGGCATTTTCTGGCCACATGACCATTCTCAACTCAGCTCTTGAGGAAGCATTTCCTTACTTTATCCTGGGCTTGTTTTTGCCATTGCCTGGATTTGTTGGTGGCTGTTCCTTCAGTCTGCCCTCATCTCCTGGAAAGCCACCCTGCCACACAAAGGAGGCTCCCAGGACCTCCAGAAAGGCAAGCAGCTCTAACACCAGACCAAGTCTCCCACCTTGGATGCCCTGGGCAGGACCCAGTGGGGATGGTGTCCTGTACAGCTACGAGGAAGGCTCCATTAAAAATCCATGTGTCCACACAACCCCCCAGCTCTCTTTTTGTTTCTGCTATTATTGTAAGGTAAGAACCAGACACAGATGTTTTTCTTGGATTCAAGCAAAAACTCCTCTGATTATACATTCCTACTTCTCCCAGACCTCAGATGTTTCTGATAAATACATTTTGGGTTTGTTTCTAATAGGACAATCTAACCATTCTTAAGGCTTTGAAGGCAGAGGTGAATTGTGTCAAGCTTTATTGTGATTTATAGATGAGACTATTCAGTTTTATCACTGTCTGGTTAGATGGCGCTGGAGTACGTGACAGCCTGGCATGAAATTTTTCCTCACCCTCTAGGTAAGTCCAAATACTTTTTTTTCTCTTATAGATTACAGGTGTGAAAGACAGAAAATGTAAAATTACTGGGAGCTTAGCACTAAAATATAATGATCCATTATAGTGACATCATTAACTACTTCTATCTGCCTGTTATGAAACTCAAAAATGCATTTGGACAAAGATGTCTGACATAATTCAGGGCATGTGGAGAGCCTGGAATAATGAGGAGCTGCACCATGAACACATACACACACAAAAGATTTCACCTTTCTTCCTGAGTTAATGATCTCAGGAGGCAAGCTCAGGACTGGTATTTGCTGCTGTATGCAAATATTTAACATCTCCTTAAAGACTCAGATTTGAAAATAAATAAATAAGCAATTTGACAAAACAAATTATAAGCACAGTCTTTGTCAGTGAAATTCCTTTTAAGACGTTTAAGTTTGTTTTGAATTGAGCATGAACACAACCCCAGCGAGTGCCACAGGTCCATGGGGAACATTCAAGGTACTGCAGGGCCTCTGCCTTTCTTATAAGGAGAAAGTCTCCAGAGAAGGTTCTACACAGAGCTCTTACAAAAAGAGCATTGACCTCATTTGTACGTCTACCCAATGGAAAAGTCTGGCCATACTTCCTGAAATAGAAAACAGTAAAATGAGTACATAATATCAGTATTCAGCCTTCTAATGAATAACTGAAATATGTCTTTTTCAGAAATTAGTACTTTAAGCTGTACGAACAACAGAAAGAAATACTCCATAAAGTTTTTAAATTGTCACCTTCACTTTTCTGGTGCATTCAGCCGTTTATATTCCTGTACATTTTAAGAGCTAATCAAATTTGGCCAAAAATGGATTTGACAGAAAGTGTTTACCCTGATAAGAGACATTTAGTGATGAAATAATGTAGTTGCTGGGTAGTTATAACACCCGTGCTCAGCATGTCCTATTCCCTCTTGTCATCTTGATATTTTCCCCTCACGCATTTGCTCTCACCTTTACATGCCTGTAACAGACCATGGCTCACTCCTGAGTCACAAATTTCCTCCTGTCTATGCCTCTCTTGTTTTTCTCTGGCTTTACCACATTCTTAACTTTTTATTTTGTCTCTGCAGTGTTGTTTAGCTTGCTTTGCTCTCCTTTTTCATCGTGTTTCTTATTTCAGAAGCTTCTCTCAAAATCCTTGTTGTCTTTTTCACAACTTATCAATCTTCCCTTCGCTTTTTCTTCTCCACATCTGTCTACCTCCACACGTCCCCTGGTATTTTTCTGAAGCATTCACACATGAGCTCCAGAAAGGCTGCAGGCAGAGCATTCCTGAGGGAGGAGGAGGAGTGGAGGCCCTGGTCTATATGGCTGGGAGCCAGAGGGGTCTCAGCCTTCCTGGGAAATCAGTTTAGCTGTTTGTCTTATACCACACCTTCCCACAGTGCCCTCTTCCTGCCTGTGAACTGTAGGCACATACTCTATTTTACCTGACATAGCAGCCTGACATAGCTTCTGAGATAAACCACCAGCAGATGCACCCTATGGATCAAGCTGGGAGCCCCCTCTGAGCTCCCGCCTCAGCCCTTGTGCAGCAGTGGTGGCTGTGAAGGCACAGCAGGTGCCATTCCTCACTCATCACGCCACAGCACCTGGGGAGTCTCCTTAGAGACTGATGTGCAACCTGAGAATAAAAATAGGTACCACCAAGAACAAAAGCATGTATGCTATATGTGGTGTAGCAAATATTTCCAGATAGCAAAGACCTTTATTTCAGGACTAATCCTCAGTCTTCCTCTATTTAAATTTTTACGGTCAGAAACAACAAATCCTTTCAAAATAGTGATTAATCACACCTTTGCTTACGTGGTCCATTCTATTTGACAGATAGCTCACTCACTGGCCGAATTTTGGCAGTCTCCAACTATTCCAGCAGGGGGCCAAAATGCCGTTCAACTTATAACATGAACTTTTGGTACCGTGTTTATTTTTACCGCTGCATTATTTTCCTTTCTGCCTATTTATTTACACTCCCTGAGCCTGCATAGGCACTTTACTGAGATGTGTCTTGACAGCCAGCTTTCTCTGTTATGTCCATTTGGGTTGGTTTTTCTTTTCCTAGAGTGATTATAGCAGCTTATGCCTGCAACTTGCCATCAGTGACACGTCTAATCTCTAGGTTGTTTTTTCATGCTCTGATACGACAGGAGGCATAGTTGTCTTTCTCTAGAGCAGATCACTGACGCTTCCTATCAATTATTTATGCATGATCTGTTCAAGAATAACAATAAAACAGACCTAACAACAGTTTCTGAGAAATGCCAGAATGTCGCTTCCAGTTCTGTTCGTAGATTCCCCTCTATATTTTTACATTGTGTAAAATCCATACAGAACATCACCCAAAGAAAGAAATATAATTTATTATTACTTTTATAAATGAATCTTTACCTCCATAAGGGTTAAAATCCCTCCCATCAAGGTTAAGCTCTGTCTATAACAGGCCATACATATTTGTGCAGTAAGAACTCGTGTATGGCTTAAAGAGTTTTTAACAAAAATAAGATAGACAAAGACAGGAAGAAAATGTTATCCCCACTATATCCCTCAGTGGGCAAAGCAGAGGGAAAGACCAGGTAGCACAAGACAAATTCTAAGGGGATTTGGTGTCAGAGACAAGACTTGGGCCCTGGGCACCCTGAAGGTCCGCACCACTAAGGTCACCCTCCGCTGCAGCTACCAGAGATTATATATTGATTTTACTCCATCATAGGAAGGCACCAGTCTGAAAAAGCTTTTTTTTTTTTTTTTGGTGATACACTCTTAGACACCTTTCCCCACAGTTTGTAAGCTGAGGGGAAAACACCATGACGAGACTGTAAATCACACCCTCAAACAGACAGGCTACTTAAACATTGAGTACATTTGTAATATGTGTTGTTAAGCTGGAAAGAGCATCATCCTCAAGCACTTTTGAGGGGAGGTCCCAGAGGATAACAGGAGTCTGAATAGGGGTGTTGTAGTTACAAAAAAAAGCCAGCACCCTCTGATTCTCTCCTGAGCCACCCAGGTCTGCTCCCTAGAGCCAGAGCCCCGCCACACACTGCCCTTTCCCAGTCACCCCAATATTCATCACAGATCTGTTCCCACAGTCCTGATGCTGACATTCTGAAAGCAAATCATCGGCTCTCCGGCACCTCCATTTTGTTTGACATCCGGCAAGACAATGAACCGCTGTGACAAATTACCAACATCAGAAATCCCATCAAGGAATATTGTGACAAATAGAAACTCCGCAATTACTTCTTTCATGGCCCTCGACATCGTGTCTGCAAGTAGCATCAATCAGACATTCAAGATACGATTAGACAGTCTCTGAAACCCCTTTGCACTCTCCAGATGTGCCATTACGTGCTTTACTTGAGGAGAACTGTTACTAATTTTAGTACAGATCTTCTAATTTTGGATGATATTTTGATCTTTTTTCCTGTTTTGTCATCATGGCCCTTTTTGTCAGGAGAGAATCACAGAAAGGTTCTAAGGTGCATCTTTTGAAGGGTAGCCTCAAGTAATTTTACTGAACAATATAAAAAACCCGCTTTATCATCAATAATGTCCCTCTGCTAACACTTTTATATAAATGTTGACAATATATCTAAATCAGATTGCTTTACAAAAGAACACATGCGATGCTCAAGGACTGACACATGGCTTGGTAGAAGTCTGTGGGGTTAAAATCTAATACAGTTACCGTACCTTGTGTCAAATATGTTCCAAGAAAGTTTCAGAAAAAAATCTATATTAATGCTAATATTTGAGTTATTTATTAAAATATTTGAAAAAACATTAAAATAAGTATTCAATTTTTAAAAAACTAAACTGATCCCAAGACAGCCAATTTAAAAAAAAAACAATCTTATTGCTTATTCCTTGAGAATCCAAAAAATTCCAAATTTTCTTTAATCCTTCAGACAGCCTTCAGTGAAGTCAACACTGCAAATGAAAACTTTGCCACTGTTTATGAAGAGCTGACAGAGCTAAACAGACCTACTTGAAAAAGAAGTATGAGCTCCTGTTTTCTCAAAGTATTAATTTACAACATAAGGATTATATAATGAAGTTTAAGGGGCACAGATCAGGTTTTATTTTAGAATAAATTATCTTCAGTTAGTTCTAAAACAGAACAGCTTTAAACTAGTATATGCTGCTAAAACCATGCATAGTGAGAAACCATAATAATTTGGAGGGTTATTTATTAGTTCAGTTTAGGTGTGCCTTTCTCATAAGGAGACAGTATCTAGAGAAGGTTTTCCCTCACACACACAATCCTAACACACTTCTGGTACTCAGATTTGAATTATACTGTCAAAAGTGTCAAGGACTTACAGCTGAGATATCTTATCTAGTCTGTACTTGGCCAGCCCATATTTAGGGTCCACTAAAGGCTAATTCTAGAGTACCAGGAGTCTTCCGGATTTTGTCTAATAAGCAAGCTACATACAATCTAAATAGGCAGGGAAAACGAACTGTTAACAAGTGCCACAATGTGAGATTAATTAATGTGACTATATATGCTCCTACTAAGAATTAAGAATTCTATTAACAATATTTTAGATCTCATGAGATGATTTCACCAGTTAACAGCATTTGTAATTTTCAGCCATTTAATGCTCTGTAATAGAAAACACACTACAAAATAACTGCTGAGTTGCTAATATTCCTCATATCAAACACAGAAAATCAATTCACACGAACAATGACATAGGCTAGCTTCATGTTTTCACACTTCATTTCCACTGAGCTGAAACCACTTCAGACATTTCCAGCTGTCAGTTCCTGTCCCACCGGGGATCTGGAATGTGCACTGAGATGCCTGGAGAGTTTTGGAGATAAAAGCAGTTGAGTGGAAAAGAGGGGGCTAGTACACACTGTCAGATAAGAATTTCTAGCAGCAATAGTGTGATCTGCTGTGCTGGGGGAACATACAGATGTTATACAGGCCTTATGGATACCTTTTTTTGAGCTTACTTCCTAAAACTCATTTATATGTGTTGACCTTTTGAAGAGCTGTGTTGGTGACTATCTAGCATGTGTTTTAAAGGGATCAATTAGAAAGGGTTTTTAGTGTAGGTAAGAAATTAACTCCCTCAATAATGGGATCTCTCAGAGGCCTTGGCATGGTTGTGCAATAAAGTCAGGCCTGTGCTTCTCTCCTTGTCAGGACCATCTAACAAAAAAGAAATAAGGAGTGATAGGTGGTGGGGAATCTCCTACAGTTCAAAGAGATTTATGATTTCAGAGAGAAAGTTCATGACACGTCTTTTCAAACCTCTGTCACAGACTTGTGGCTAAGCTCATTTCTGCTCATGTGGTCCTGAATCATTACAGATTGTTGGCATTCTGTGAGAAACTGCATTTATCAGGAAAGGATTTGTGCTATCTGATGGGAAATAGCCCATTGATTTTTCTTCAACTTGCTACAAGAACTGCTCTTGAAGCTGAAGAGATCCTTTAATGCATTAAAATGCCACAGATGACCAGTAATAATTCAATGAATAATATTTTATTCATTCAGTAACAGCTTACACACAGCCTAAGATATTGAGGGATGAACCAAGCCAGTGGTTTAATTGAGTGTAACCATTGCATTCTTAGTATATTACTTTTCTGGGAAAGAGATCAGGTAGAAGTTGGATGACAAGGATATGGGAGTGTCATGGGAAACTTAATTTTACTTGCACCAGCAAAATGAGGGTATTCTGAATGCTAGAGAAGGAAACTGGCTTTTAGAAGATAATCCCATTCACAAAGTCACTGAAGTTGGAAGGATGGATTTGGAGCTAAGGGAGTAACTTCATTAGTTGGTGGTGTTGGGCATCTTTATGCTTCTTATGAGCTTTGAGAAAAGCATGAAAACCCGGTAACTTTTCTCAGGCTTTATAAGAAAGTAACTGGGATAGTTAAAACCTGTTAGCCTTACACAATTAGATTATCAAAAGACTACAAATTCTTCTTGAAACTGGTAAACCCAAAGACAGCCTGGCCTCTCATTAAGGTCTGATTTTTTTCTTCTCAGCCAGATAAAATGAAGAGCTGGAAGAAAGGACAATAGAAAGAGAAAGGGAGACAATTGGTCTGACAAAAGACTGCTACAGCACAATGTAATGGTTGTGTGGTAAAGGATGTGTGGCAATGCATTATGCTTGCATATTTTCTATTGACTTCCAGTCTTGTCAGCCCTCCTCTTGTACACTGACACATGTCCTGGCACCACATTTGTAATTTTACTACAAAGATGTGGAAAATGCCTGGAATCCCCTTGTGCTGTGGTGAAACTGAGCTTTCCAGCCTTCCAGACTACCTCAGCTTAAAGCTCTCTTGGAGATGTTATGAATCTGGCATGTTACAAGTCTGTCTTGAGCCAAAACTGAGTTTAAGCTTTTACTTTCTGCCTTATACTCTTTGGAGGACCAGAGGGACAGAGAAACAAAACACACATTTACAATAAAATGTAATGAGATTGAGCTCTATGGTAAATGTGTCTCTTAACAATATTTGGTTGCTTAAAGACTTTACAGTAAAGTCATTACTGCTTGTATGAAGTATTAATTTATCCTCTGGGTAACTGATGTTATCAGTGTGTGCTCCAGTACTTCCTTTGAAGTAAGGGCTCTTCTACCCCATCATGCTGATACCATCGTGGCAGTAGGGGGTAAAGGAGCTAAGAGAAGGCTTTTCTCACTGACAGTATGCTGGATTCCAGCATAAAGGTGAATTTTCTGCTAATTTGGAAGGTGGCCACCAGACCTGAATAAGGCCACACAGCCTGAACAACCAAGGAAGGGCACAAATCAAGAGAGCAACGGGAAAGACGTGTGGAGTGGAATGCTTCATGAAAGTCGTGTGCAACAGCGTGGTCGATCAGCTCAAACGTGCACACCTCAGTTACCGGCAGCTAACAAGCTTTACCTCAAGAATGCATTTGGATTTAAAATGCTTCACTGAAACAGAGGAGGCAGCAAACATTTGACATTTACTAAACACTTAAAAGAACCATCTCTTTTATACTTAAAAGCACAGGAAAATCCTTCTTCTTCTCTGCTGCTGGAAACATTAAAAAATGCATCTGTGATTATGCAAATTCCCACTTTCTGCTGCAGCAAAACAGGCTCCAATGAACCAGTGAAAGTCTGTCTGTGGTTCATAGATTCATTTTTGCATGCTGTCAACAATAACCAGATTTTTCTTCGCTTTAATTGTGGAGCTTGGCACCCAAGGCATTATAAGGCAGCCCAAGACAAACCACCTGAATTTAGTGTGTGTGCAAGGTGAACTTCTCCTAATATTTTAGTTCTTTTCACACTCCTCTACCTCATCTATCTTTCATCCTGCCCTCATTATCTGCTTCTATCCCATATCTTAAAGCTTAACCTAAAACTTATCAAAGTGAAATGTAAACCCTCATTGAATGCAACAGGCTTTGGATCAGGCCTGTAGGGGTTAATCAGCATGGATATGGATCACCCCTGTGAGCTGCCAAGTGCCTTCAGGTCTCAGCAGCATCAACAAACCTCACAGGACCATGCCTGGAACTGGCTGGTGGCACCAGGACTGATGGGAGCCTGAGAGAGCTTTTGGGTTTCAGAAGTTGTGGCATATTGATCTGACAGGCAGAGGAGCTGCTGCGTGGGTGTGGGGAGGCTCTAGGGAAGTATTTCACGGGGTTGGAAGCTTCTTAGGCCCATCTCAAATTTTCATTTGTGTTATCTTAATAGGCTTTTCCCCTCAAGCCTCCTGGGGTTTAAGGGGAAAAAAAAGGGATAAAAAATTAATTCAGGTTCATGTTCTTTTGTGACTGCTCCTACTGAGCACAATAAACTGACATGCTGCTTTTAATTAGCATTTAGTTAACTGCTCATTTTTGTGCAGAAACTATGCACCAACTCCAGTGAACACAAAGGTGCTGAACTGAGGACAGGGAGATTCTGCCTGTGGAAGATTCTGACAGGGTAGAATTATTTAAATAGCAACTCTTAATGTTCAGTGCTCGGGCTGTGCCTGATTTGAAACCACACAGATAGAAACAATGAAATTTGAGCAGAAATCTAGTTATTGTTGATAACTCACCTTAAGTAACAAACTTCAAATCACTATCAAAGAATAGAATAACAGAATATGCTGAGTTGGAAGGGACCAATAAGGATCATCAGCATCCAATTCCTGGCCCTACACAGGACAGCCCCAAGAATCAGACCATGTGCCTGATAACTTTGTCCAAGTGCTTCTTGAGTAGTGGCTGTGCATTAAAACATAATGGGGCCCTACCAATGCAACATCAGCACAACCCAAAAATGAGCTCAGCAATCAGTGCCCAAGCCCACAACAAACAAATAAAATTAAATGTTAACAGGAAATTAAAGATCATCTGTGCAAAAAAGGGAATTAATCCAGCTGTTGGCTGAATTCATAGACAGGGCAGTAAGACTTCTCCACAGATGGGCATCACCCCGTACACAAACTTGTAAAATGAGCTACTGGCACGTGAAACTTGCAAGTCTTTTCAACTGAGGTAAAAATACAGCTCTCGCCTTTCACAAGTTGGGAAATCTGGAAACAGTATTTTCTTTCCCAGGTTTAAGAAAATATCGATGACCTCCTTGTTCCACCTGCCGTTCTTGGTGACTATTCTCCAGACAGGAGCCTGAACCCAACGGTGAGCTGCATTAGTTGGAAGCCACTGATAATTTTCCAACACCCTGTCTTTATTATCATGGGAAATTCAACCACAGTAGCTGTCTTTGAAAAAAAAGTTTAACAATTTCTTCCAGGCAGAAATGAGGCATTTATGCTTTTAAACTCAGATAGGAAACCAGGAATTTTTTACCATTATTTAATTATTAATACTGCTAAACATAGCTTGGTGTACATGAGAAAGTCTGAGTAATAACCATCACTGAACGTAACTTTTTACATGCCTTAAAAAATCAGGGCATTTTTGAGCACTGAAAGGTTGCTGGAAAGTCAGTCAGCACTACCAGAGTATCATTTAATTATCATAAGCTTGGTTGTATTATTTGCATAAAGAAAACAAATGCAAAATGGACAAAAAAGGGATGGACTACTGCAGAATATTAAAATTGTAGTTCAAGATATTAATCACTCTGAATCCCGTGAGTTTTTGGCGGATAATAAACGTGTGATAGATTGATCTCTAAAATCACATGCATATTATGAGCATAATCCTCGTTTTAATGCAGGGTCATAGAATTTTACAGCCTCATAAGCTTGCAAGGTTTCACCTGGAACATCAAAACAATTGCTAAAAGCATAATAAATTCTACAGCTAGCCATCTGCTTACCCTCCTGACCTTTCAAATCTTATAAAAACCCAAGCTCATAATTTTTCACTCTCTGAATTTCAACCTTTTTTTTCAATATAGTATATTCAGAAGGTTACTTCATCTTTTCCAAGTAATAAAGGGGATCCATTCCACTTGATAATATTTTCTGGCAATAGACATTTTTTCTTGAAAGGATTTTGAGTGCTATCTCTGGAGCTAATGGGATTGTGGGGCACTGCCAGTTGTTTTATCTGGTTGGAAACATTTATTTTGAGTCATGCTCTTCTTGTATGGGTTCACCCATCAGTCTCTATTGGAAATTGCATCCAGCAACTGCTCTGGAAGAAGGTTAAATAGCACCAGTGTCTGTTTCCTGCCTTAGTCTCTCATAATGTGAATCACTCTGCCTTGTTTTTCAGAAAGTCATAAAGGTTAAAGTTTCCTGTTTCTCAGCACTGAAATATTGTATCTTCCCCTGAAATTAATATTTCTGTTCCAGATAGACAATTGGGAATATAAAACCTATTGGTACATTTTTTTAAGACATTGTACTACACCAATACTTTTATATTGCCAAAACCCCTATACAGAATGTGTTTTATTTCTGAAGTGACAAAAGTTAATAAGCCAATTATTGCAAATGCATTCCCTTGACCTCAATGATATGGACAGGAAGGAAAACCAATAAGAAAACATATACAAGAGAAAACTAAAAATTATCAAAAAGAAGAAAATAAATTAAGGCTTATGCACATCAAAGTTTAAGAAAATACAGCTTGGAGACATCAACAGATGGAAAGAAAATGCCAAGGAACACCCTAGAAACAACTAACAAGCAACAGCAGTCAGGGCAAGGGCTTTACACTGATGTGGTCTCTGTGAAACACACCAGAGGACAGCATGCTCTTAGGATAAAGCCCATTGGTTCTCTGATGAATTCACTGGTGGAAAAATAATATTCCCTACCATCCAACACCTGTAATCCTTAAGGAAGGACTGCTCTTTCTTCTCCATCGTAGAGAGACCTGCTGTCCCTCAGGTTGTAGTGGCCAAAGCATTAGTCGGGAAGGACTCAGATAATGTCATTTTAATTCTTTCCCCAAAAGTGATCCTCACATTTTTTTAGGATTTTTTTTTTAAATTTTTCCCCTATACCAGTGGCAAGTACAATATGCATGCTTATAGGGATATCAAAGAGCCACTACTTAATGTTCAGAAATACAAAGTGAAAAAGTTCACTCAAATTAATTTCGACAGTTCTTTCAAAGACTCTACATTTATCCTCACCAATGAGTAACTACAAGAATTATAAATCCACATGCAATCCTGAAAGTTTTGATTTTCAAAAAAACAACAACAAAACACTTTTTAAGATTAGCATTACCAATTCTCTCCTGCTCCAAAATTCATTTATAGTCCTGCTATTTTCTCCACTTTCCTGACAAGGGGAAATCTGTGCAGTCCCTCCCTATGGCTGTCTCCCTTAATAACCCTTGAACTTCCTGGCCACTTTTAAAAAGGCATAGCTTTCAGAGGTGTGAAACCACTGCAAATATAATGAAAAGAGTTGACTGTTGAAAGGGGATCCAAATTATTTCCTCAGCTGAGGGAAAGATCTTTTCCCATTCTCAGAGATAAGAGCCGGCAAATCAGCACACATGTGCTCTGAACGAGCCACAGCAATTTGTCCAGCCAAATGAACTGGGGATGCTGCAGGCAGATAGGCTTCCTGCAAGAGGGAGATTGTCAAGGAATAAATGAGACAACCAGAGGAAACTGGTTGTAACTGGCAGTAAGATGATATTAGGGAATATAAGGTAAAAATCATGGAAAAAATGGTTTTTAAAACCAGGTTCTGCTCACAAAACAGTTTTTCTTTAAAATAATAATTAGACTGCAGCACATTAGTTAATTTCTTTATGAGCTTTTCTTTAAAATACTTCTAAATTAAAGGTGTGAATCAGTGTTTAAAAGAAACAGGAGAATACCTGCCTTTGCACCACACTGTAATGTGCAGGAAGGACTGAAAAGGAATCCACTTATGGGAACCATGTAGTTAGAATATGTGTCAGGAGAAAGAGCTCTCGGCAATTTGGGATTCTTGACACATTCAATGAATTAAGGTAGCTCACTGTTCTGCTTGACAGCAAAAAGACTGTTTGCTAATAAATCTGCCAGTTGTACTGTGTTAGCAAAGTCCTAAATGCAAACTCCTCCATAAGGAAGTGTGGACACTGCCAGGGACTCTCCCAGCACAGGACAGGGCTGACACCGGCAGCTGTGGAGAAGGACACCTGAAGAGAACCTGTAGGAATACCATGGGAGAGGAAGAAACAATGGGTTAAAGTAGCACTGCCTCCTGTTCGTTACAGTCAGTGAAACAGAGGATGAACCACGTAATGCCATTTCTCCTTTGTCGCAGTTGCAGTCACAAGGCTGAGGCACCCAGCCTCAGTGTGTGCTGGTTTCTGTGCAATGAGCTGCCAGTTCTTGCAGCCTTTCCATGTTTTGTTATTTTGAGTGGGAACCTCACCCTCCCATCACAGTAAACGTGATCAGAGACAATGTTATCCTGCACATTTCTTATGCCACCTGTCCAAGTCACCAGCACCAAGGTGATTCCAGAGTGGTTGAGTGCTTAAGGCCCATGCACATGCAGTACCTGAAGGCACATTGCCCCATTAATTACTTGCTACCTTTCTGCAGTTGGAGCTACATTTGTTAGCAGAAGCTGAGATTTGGCCTTTTCTAGAATGTCACCCTTCTAAAACTGACATTATTTGCCTCAGTTCAAAATTTATCTATTCCAAAGCTTATTTTCTTCTTGGCTTGAACCTAAAACACAGGCCCAGAATCCTTTCTTGTGTTCCATTTCTATGAAAAATAAATAGCCAGTGCCAAAGTTATGTAAAACATCTGTTCTCATCTTTGGTGTAAAATTCTGACCTGGATAAAAGTGTATCCAAGCCTAACTCACAACCTATTCTTCAACAAAAAGAGCTGCTCCCATATCATGCAGAGGATCAGGGGAGGTCTGGCTGGTTGAAAATCAGTTCAGTGAGTAGTTCCTATTGGATACAGACACATATTGTTCATTGCCATTTCATTTTTCCATAGTTTAGGTTTGCTTCTCTCCAGAACATCCATTGAAGAAGAAAAAAACAATTCTTGACTTCCTACAACAGCCAACACTTTTCTGGTGTAAGTCTTACTGAGGCAGAGGACAAACAGAAGCAGTTTAACCTCTTTTCTTCATAAGTAAAATGCAAAAAAGCTTCTCCTGGAACAGATCCAGCTTGGGGAGAAAGGGAGATGCCTTCCAAAACAGCACAGGAAAGAAATGGCATTTGGGAAGAAGAATCTTTCTTTAAGGATAATCCAAACCAGGTTAGGGGCCCTGTCTCTCACATTATATCCTTTTTGGTCACACAGCCTTCAGTAAGAAAATGTGGTGGCTGGGAAAGGACAAGTAGTCCTGGAAATTAATAAACATCCTGAATATCAGCAGCAGTTGCCATAGCACGTGCAATATCACATGTAGCATGCAGGTCACTGGGCTCTTTTGATCTGTTCATTACTGACAGCAGTTTCAACTGATAATTCTGAAAGACATGGGAAACTGTGTTCTTAAAGAAATACCATTAAAAATTTAATAAGAAGGGGTTTGAAACCAAGAGGAATGGATACTAATAGCGCAGTAATTAAGTAAATCAGAGATGATGAAAGCTAAAGAGAAAATTAATGCGTAAATAGACAGAAAAGGAAACAAAGTTCAAATTATGATTACCTACAATTTCAGTCATTCCACTTCTCATTTAATCACCTGGAGGGAATGGATAGCAGTTAAGATTTATTTAATGGCACAATAAGATACTGAGTTTCATCTTTCTTCACATTAGATGCGAGTGAGATTATTTCTAACATTTAATTCTTAGAAAGCAGAAGCTTAATTCAAGATTGGAAACATAAAAAGACAGAGTAGAGGTTCCATTTCTAGCGGAAAAAAATTCTGCACCACATCCAAACAGTGTGACTAGTTGGCATTGTGGTTTGGAAAGTCACAGAATGGATTGCTCAGTCGAGAAGGGATCTCCCTGGCACTGTGTTTGTGACCCATTAGCTCTTCAGCCTTGAGTGGGACAAACGCAGTTTAGCAGGAGAATATGCTCAGTGTTTGATCCACTTGGAGAGAGATTCCTTCAACGTGCTTCCCTCACTCCTTGTTACAAGCAGGAGTCCCTTTCTGTCCCAGGGAAGAAACCTCACATTCATGCAAATATACCGAGAAAGAATCACACGCTCAGACAGAAGCACTGCTGCTGCAGCCCTTAGATGCAAAATAACTGTGAAAAAGGAGCTCATCAGAGCTGCCTGGGCAGTAAGTTCATCCTCACATTTCAGACCTGTGTGTGCTGGCATTAAACAGACTTCAGAAACATGCTCTATCCACACCTTCTTTCATCCTGTGAGACACTCGTCAGCCTTGGTGGCACAACCTAAAATGAATAATTCTTGTTCTTCCACACTGATACCAGGTTTGCTTAAAGGAAAATTATTTTATGTACAGAGGAGAAAATCACAACTATAACTCAACCGGAATACAGCTGATTAAATGTAACAAAATAATACCTTGTTATGTTGTGAACAAATACAGTATTATAGTCCCCCAAACTTCAAAAAAAAAAAAAAATTAAACCCTTATTATATATCTTTCCTATTTACTCCACATGGGTGTCATAATATTTTCTACTCATTTGGTTTTATCCTTCATTAATATAATTCTTACACGTTGGAAATCATTCAGTAGTCACTGTATATAACAAAATCTTAAAGACCAGATCCAGTATCAAAGCCTGACCTCTAGGAATTGCATCCTTAAAAGGGGAGGAGGAAATGAGAAAAACGGAATAGACCATTGAGGTGAATGATTATTGTTGAAGGAAATGCAAGTTATTCTTTTCTTTTGGTCTGTTTTTCTGGCAGAGTTGAGAAGCTCACTGAAAATCAATACAAATTGTTATAAAGCAAAGTGCTACCAAACCAAAGAGTAGATTTAGAATAATGAAAAAAAATATAAATAATCCAAAATCCATATGTGCAATTGTTGATTTTCAAAAATGAAAACTACTTAACAGCCTTAGAAAACTACATCAGTAAAATCATTCTCATACAAACTGCTATGTCATCCTGGGCTGCCCTCTCTCTTTAGATTTCAAAGCTGAAGGTTTGATTCTCAAAGATGCATGTGCCCTCCACAAAGGCCAGCACTTTCCAAAAACAGTTTTAACAAGTTCTCTCCACAGTAAAACAAACCAGATCTCCTTTTCCCCTTTTCTCCTTGTAAACAAATTCACTTTGAGATGGGATAAAGTTTTGGCTTGAATTGAAAGTGGATAAGATGAACCTAATCCTAAAGCCTCCTCAGTCTCCAAGGCATACATGCAGCATTTTATTTTTCAGCCACACTACTTGCACAAAGTGAGGAGGATCCTCACCACGCAACTCAGGGCCTGAGAATGTTGTCCAGCGAGGTGAAGTGCTCAGAGAAATCTAGAATTTCATGCGAAGTTTCACTCACAGAGTTTATGAAAGGACTATTACAAAGTAGAGTGTGGGTATGATAGATTGCTCTACTGGAGGAACCAACACAATGGTGGAAAGTTTGTGTTTGCAGACTGAACAGTAGATGAGTACAGAGGGACAGGATGGCAGCACTCATACTCAGGGCATATCTTTACGTTGTCTATAATGACATTCATCCCAAAGGCCAGCAGCAAGCTTGCTCTACATGCTGGATCCTTGATCTGGAATCTGTTTCACTGCACAAAATGACAGCCTGTGCTATCTGCTGCTGCTTCTCCATAAACACTTCCAATGGTCCTCAGTCTCTTAGGAATACCAGAAACCAAAGAACTCTCAAATCTAAAGTTGCATCAGCAACCTTAGCCAAGCTAGGAAAAGAGAAGATGTGTTAATATCTCTGGAAGGGCCTAATTATGAGGAAAAAATGGGGTGTTATTCTTCTTGTCAAAACACTAAGCACTCCCTGTGCAAATGCATGTACAAAATTATATCCTCCAAGAAAACATGGCAGTATTCCCCTGGAAAAGTAAAAAACCTAGAGAAGTTTCAGGATGGGGAAAACTTTTCACCTTTTCACTGAGATATGTGTCTTGTCAGGGTTATTTCTTGTACACTCTTAGATTGATACAAACAACCAGCCAAAAAATACTATAGAGGATATTTTGGTTGTTGTTGTTGTTGGAAATCCTCCTTACTATCTTTTCTTGTCTTTGGGCCTCCTTTTCTCCTCATTATTCTCTGAGTTCATTCCCTTCTGACTTAAAATTTAAAACTTGGAAGATAGGGAAATTTGTCAGCTTGCTGAAGTAAAAAGCATAAATCTTGAGGGTAAGATCCTCAGGCAATATAAATGTATCAGAGCCGTAAATGAGGTATCCCCGGTGATATACCAGGGGCAGCTCCCACATCCTTCCATTTGTCCATGGGGCGTAAGGGCTGCCGTGTTTGGAGTTGGGTTTTTATTTGAAACCTATATTGTTCTAATTAGCTCTTTACTTAATCAGTGACAGTAGATGAACTACGTATGGTAACAGAAGCATAATCAAATAAATTATGGATAGAGAGCTGCCATCACGTTATTTCTCTTTTTAAATATATACTTGCAGGATATAGACCTGTGGAAAAGCAATTATCACAACATCCTAGTGCTCAATAATACATTAAATGCAAGATGTATGCTGCCCCTGGAATATATATGTGAGTGAACAGTAGCACTTATTTACAAATACTTAAGCTAGAGAGCCAATATTCAAGGATACAGTTGCCAAGTCTCTCTGTCCAAGGCCATACCACATGAGGTTCTGATTTGTGAAAGAGTTGTAAAGGGGGTCAAGAATTAATTTGCTTAGATTCTTGGGACTGTCAGTCTTTAGTGAAAGCCTGTAGAAAAACCACACACTCGTGGCAGATGCTGTAACAATCTCGCCAGACCAAAAAACAGAACAGCAGCAGAACTGAGCACCGTGAATTAGTGTGACAAGTAACAACCTTCAGAGCAGAGATTTCACTACCTACAGGCTATAGCACAGCAAGAAAAACCTTGCTCTTGACTGCATGGCTCACATGATTAGTCATTTTTAGTGGCCTGCTGAAATTAATTTTCCTTGTAAAAGAAGTATTTTTATTTCCTATTTGCTATACTGGCTTACAGTTATTTATTTCTTTTGAACTTTAAAACACAATTCCACTAATCACACAGTTACTCACTTTGAGAGAAGGAAATTGTTATAGCATTTGTTCATATTTATCGTTATTCCAAGAGTTTTATAATCATTATAGAAGACACAATCAACCGTATTATTATAGTACACAACTTTTTCCCTCAGTGCTTGACATCTCTGATTAATAAAGTTAAATGGTTGTAGATGGCCTCTAATTTCCCAGCCCATTGCTGGCTTTCCTTTGCATGCATCTGTGTATTTTATCTAAATCCTCATGCTCTGCATTCTGCTGCCTGCAGGAGACTGAAGCTGTGAGCAGCAGAAAGACCATGCTCCCTAGTAACATGTACCTTCCTAGACTGCATTCCTAATCTTGTTGCGAGGATTTTTCCTGCAGATATGCAACTACTGCTCTTTCACATGGCCTGTCCTCTCATGCAGGGCAGGAGCCCTCTGGTAGCTGTTTCCTATTAACCATTGTTGCTGACTAGTAACAATCCTCCTTTTCACCAAGCACACCTTGTCACCCTGCAGTTTCACGTGATGAAACCCAACACATTCTCAACTTCCTACTGCACGTTGATTACAAACCCCTAGTCAAGTATCTGAAAGCTAAACACATTATAGGTCACATTTACTCACATTTGTTCAGGCTTGGTTCATGATATCCTTTTGCACTGTTCTAAATATTCACTCTGCTTTTCACAGTTTTCTGCACCAAAATGACAGCTTGGGTTCTTCTGACACATCTGAGGATCTCAGAGTAGTGAGCTTCCACAATGTGCTGCTAGATATATAAACTATAAACTTGATTTTTGTCTGTCTAGAAGATCACTCATATAATACATGAAGGCTGAAGGAACAGTTTGAGTGCTGCGTTGCATTCTCAGTCAGGTTAATTATCATCAAGACACATACTTTGTGTTGCTCTAGAAATCTGAAACAAGCCCACTATTTCTTCTCGTTTGAAAATAAATATAGACCATTTTATGTGGCCTCTAATTGACTGTTATTATCCCAGACTGAAAATCAGAACATGAAAGGACAGAAATTGAGGGAAAACAAAGGACAGAAACACAGGCTCATGTGTGTGTAAAGGACTCCCCATGTTTTCCAATGATACCGATACCCACAGGACAGATGGAATTATGAATGTTTGAGTGATACTGAGACCTTCAGACTGTTAAACTTGTTTTGTTCTAAAAAAGAACATTTCTTTGGGATGCACAGTCAAAAAATAACACTATCCCCCAGCCTTACTTGTGGGTGTTCCTCTGACTCTACATGCCAGAGCAATACCATATTTTTTTTCCAGACCAGACTTATTGCAGTCATTAATGACTCCCGAGAGTGAGGAAAGCAAAGACATTTTCCCATCAGTTTCCCACTAGAAATTGTGCATGAAAATAACTGAGGCAAGAAGAGTTTGGCATCAATGTGGGTTGAAGCTAAGAGCCATCTCAAGAATTTAAATCCATGATGTTGGATTCAAGAAATTATATCCCATATGAGAACATCTGCCGGCTACAAAGATTCCTTCCCAGATAAGAGCAGGATAGTTTGAGTCTTTGTCCACAATCTCTTAATGGACAGCATTGGCAGAGGCAAGATTAGCATTACTAAGACTGTGTGTATTTATAAATGTTAGCGCTGATTTCAATTCCACACTCTTTTTTTTCCCCACATGGAGATTACTTGCAACACACTGAGGTGTGTGTCATCATCTTGTACTTCCCAGTTCCCTCAGGAGCCCTTCAGTTGAAAGATTTTTTTGTTTGGTTTTTTTTTCATTTTCTGGGACAAAGCAGTATGGGGAGACTTCTCTGTCTCTAAATGATGTTATTTAACTAGAGTTTATCACTCCTAGCTGCCAGGACACCAAAGGACAACTTAAGGGGGGGGGGAAATGAAATACTAAAACCAAGGGAGAAGTGATGGATTATTCTGAATCTTTTCTATCCCAGATAGACCCTAACAACCTGCCAGCTTTTCCAGGGCGCATTTGAAGACTGAGGATAGATGGTAACAGATTTTTCACAACACAGGGTGCAGGGAAAAGAAATATCACAAGCAGGAAAAAAACCAACTCTCTTCAATGACAAATGACCCAATTTGTTCCTCCCCAGTAACTGTGGCAACTTGGTACAGCTTTGCAAATCTTGTCATTGCTGCTGCAAATTGGTTGCTTTAAATGGGTCCTCACTTTTTTTAAAGCAAGGCATAGCAAATTGCCCGTAAGTAGTTTTGGGTCAGTTATACCAATTTTCAGCTTGAAATTGCAATTATTGTTTCCAGCTTCCACTTCCTCTCACAAAGCCTTTACTCGGCTTAAAGAGAGTCAGCAAATATAATAATTTGCATTGCAAGGAATGTGATACAGCAATTAGAGAGGATGAACGTTTCCGATCAGGTTCCTTTCAGCTTGATTCTCTTCTGATACTTTTACTGTGGTTCTCCAGATCACACCCTCAGCTCCTGCATTTTGTAGAATCTAGGCAGCCTTTCAATTGTCTGACCTTTCAGTAAGCCATGTTTTCTCCAGATACTAAAATTGAATATAATTTCACTCTATTCAGTATTAATAAACTGTAAACGACATCATTGCCTATTCTTGGCAAAGTGCCTGAATTAAATAGCTTTCTTAATGTATCTTCTATCTGAATTAGAGCTATTTAAAAGCAATATGCCAAGCATGCTGATGATGAAAAGACCATTTTTCATTCATCTGTTTGCTTTTAAGCTCCACATATTCCCTGTGACTATTTGCCTTTGCATAAGCAGTTGCCAATAGGAGCCTTTGTACTTAAAATACATAAATTTCTATCTAGCTTTACAAAGAAACTACTATTTTCCTGTGCAAGATTGTCAGTTCTCCTTAGATGGTAAAAGTCATATCTATCCCCACTCTAGTAAAAACTTCTGTCACATCAGTTGTCCAACTGGGTATTTTTCTTTGAACTACTTGTACAGGTCTGATTACTTTTGGAAAATATCAATTATAATTCATATAGCTGCCAGGAGAATTTTTTTTTAAGTGAACAGATGTTAGCTAGAAAACTTGAAAGAAAATAATATTAAACCTCTGTATTAATATTCACTATAAAAACATAATAGTAATCAGTAACCATCCATAATCAACAGTTAAGCTCATTCATTACAGGTCTGTAAGGAGCTAAATAGTCAAACCCTAAATCTTCTGTCTTGTGATTATTTTAACTTGAACTCTGAACCAGAGAGGTGCAATTCTCAAGCACAGAGAAGCCCCTTTTCCCACCTGGTTAACAGAATTATGTCAGGAGTAAGCTTTGTGTTGGGTATTTAACAGATATTTTGAACACAGTTGCCCAGTTTGTATTTTTCTGTATGAGGGGGAAGGAAAAAATGACAAAAATGAAGACCCAATAACTAGAAATATCCTGTCTAAAGAGTAAAAGATGTCCCCTGCCCAATATTAGAAGGCTATACAAACACTCAAAACAACAAACACCAACCACACATCAATCTGGAGCCTAGCAACGTAAACACTGAAGAACAAAAATATAAATTCAACCCTTTTGCATCAGTAGAGAGAAAACCTTTCTGAAAATCTGGAAGCACTTCACTGCTTAAGAGCCCAGACCTTGGGTTTTCAGGTGGCAGCTTGGGAAGACCTGAGGCTGATTGTGCAGCACGTGGCACACACAGGAGACAGGCAGGGCTCTTCCTACAGTGCAGTCACGTTGTTAAGTAATGAAATACTGATTTGCATCTTTACCCAGTAAAACTTCATATAAATATAGGTGCTGATAACATAACATTATTTATGGATAACAGCTGTCATATTCCCCAGCTGTTTGCTTGTTGTCTGCTACAACATATGTTAATTTAAACTTTCACCAAATGTCATGGATTGTTTGCAGTCCTCCAGCTGCAGCTTGGCAAATTTTTCCTTTAGGTTTCTGTTGGCTCTGGAAGTGATTACACAGACAGCCCATAACAACATAAACAAGTCTTGTGTGGCTGCTGAGCTGTTCGTTAGCTCGGCTAAGTGAATGTTTGCTGCAACAAGCAAAACAGGGAGAGAAAGTATCTCACTTATTTTCATTTTTCTGAGGTATTTTTGGATGTTATCAGTAGAGAAAACACAGGGGACACTGGAGTCAAAGAAATATTTAAGTAAAAAAATGCATCAGGTGGAACAGATTTTTATTCCAATGGTCCTAAATTAAACTAAGTATAATCTACATTTTTAGATAAATTGTATTCCAAACAGGATGTCAAAAGCAAGGTCCTCAGTTTACAAAGGCAACCACAAAAATTTAATTGACTTAATATAGCAGGGCTGTGCGACAAACTTTACAATAAAAGTTTGCCATATAATATGAAGGAAAAAAATAGTACAAACTGAATATCACACCCTGTGCACAACTTCTGATGCACTGCATTGCATAGTAGGGAAAAACCCTCATAGCAATGAATAGTCTAAAGCAGAAAACTGGAGGTGGAGAAGAAAACAGCAAGGAGGATTGGCAGGTCTTGTCAGGCATCTTGGGTTTCTTTCTCATGGGAAGCTTTCAATCAGAATAAATACCATCTACATGCTGAAAACAAAAGCTGGTACAGCGGGGAGGCTCTGATTTCCTGTACAAGAGCTTTTCCATCCCTTCTGTACCGTGCAGCCTCTTCCACAGTGGGACACTGGCATTTTTACTCCTGCTTTCAGTGCTCAGAAATGATATTTAAATTACACTAAAGGTCAGCCTTGGCAGGCAGAACAACTTATATCTGCTTTTCAGAGCAGGGTAAAGATCAATATACAGAAATGGGACTTACACAAACGTAGAAATGATAAGATGATGCCAGCAAGCACAATACAAATATTGATCAATTTAAATATGAGAGTGAGCGAAAAAGGAGAAAACATCATCTGTGGTGACAAACTGACAAAGAGGCTGGCAGCTAATAAAATGGATGATGAGATGAGAAATCATTCTTTTTCTTATTATTTATCTTTCCTTAACTCCACTTTGTATTGCCTCTCTGCTTTTCATCTTGTTTTCCAATCACATTTTAAACTTACCACAGAACAAAATCTCAATAAACTGAGTATGTTTTAGATTATTATGATGCCAAACCTCTTTAGAGGTGATGGATAGTGGAGAAAGAATTCCTATATTAATTATACCAGAATCAAGGTGCTTCATGTAGCAAATTAAAAAGTTGAAGATCAGAGAGTTGCCTTGTGCTGTGGCACAATTTGCCACAGCCTAGGATTACTTATTTTAATCAATACCTGTAGGAAAAAAAGACAGTTAGTATAGGTGTATGGGGCTTCTGTTTCAATTTGAATAAATCAATGCACTTATATGTGCCACAGAACCCCAAGTTTTTCCTGCATAGGTGGCTTTGTGTCGCTGACAGTTACAGGACCAGCCTGTGAGAATCCCTGTGCAAAGTGGCATCTGTCTGCAAAGCACCCAGGGAACAAACACTCCCCACCCCGGTGCTCCAGCCAGGGACGTTCCTTCGCTCGCTAAAGCACTATGGGACATTTTAACTTTCCTTCAGTAAGGCTGTTCGCCCCAAATAATTCAGTGTTGATCAATATAAAGAGGGTCAGTATCCCCCACATCCTTCTTGCAGACCTCTCCTACGAGAACAGTTCTACAAGTTCCTGAACTGCTCCAAGGTTAGATTCTTCCCTTCAGCACCATATGCAAAAACTGGAGCACTCGGTCCTCCTTTTCAGCAGCATTCCTCTGCCAAAAGTTGCTGAATTAGAAAAGGCTTCTAGCTTGTTAATATCCTGTCAACTGACACAAAAATTAAATTTCATCCAGTTGAATAAGCCTCATTTAGTCAAGGGCCATTTACAATTTTTTGGAAAAGCTTGAGTGCACCACCACAGTTAAATACAACAACTTATCTCTGATAAATGATATCTATATCCCCATATCCTTAATATTGACTTAATCCCTGAGCACAAAGCTTAAAAGGAATAGACATTGCTGAAGACTGATTCCACAAAATGATGGTGCAGGAAGCTCATTAGAAAGTGGTTTTTTTTTTTGTTTGTTTGGTTTTTTTTTTAATTCTTTGTTTTATATTCTTCAATCCTGAAGACCATGTCTGCTGAAATGCCATCTTAACCTTCCTCCAGAAGCTTTAGATCTCAGATTATCTAGGGTGGTTTTGTTTCTGCTTCCAAGTTGAAGCTCGTGTTCATGATTTCCTGATTAATGTCCACAATGAAAATACTACAAGTAGAACAAAAACGGAACTGAAAATGAGGTGCAGTATGTGACTTAACTCAAAGATGACTTCTCCCTGGAGGTACAGTTAACTCAGACTGAATCTGAGCACCTTATTTGTTCCCAGATAATCATCCCTGAAGAGGTGAAGACTTTCCAGGATTTGCAGGTCCCACTTTATAGCACCCTTTACCACAGTGGGAAATGTGATATTTTGTTGATACAATCCATAATGGATGGAGATGAAGGACAAGATAAAGAGCTTGCTTCCACTAGTACCCACAGTAGAACTCTGTGCTACCCTCACAGAACAATCTAAACCTTCCCAGTGCTCCTGTTACAGGTTCAGATGCATTTCATTGAAGTAATAAGTTAAAACTTAATGGAATTCTTAAATATTCAGCTACTTTATCACAGGAACATTTTCATGCTTGTATTTTGCCTCTACACAAATTATTTCAATTAATTATTGGAATAAAATATTTTCAAATAGAAAAATGCTAAAAGCACTTAAGTAACTGCAATACATCTTTAAAGCTGTACAATATGTTATGGGTTTCAGAAAAGTTCCATTACTACAGACTTATTCTAAAAATCATAATTTGACATAATAATCAGGCACTGACACTTTACTAGACCTCTCTATCAGAGCATCAAAATTCAATTGGAAAAACAGACAAAAAAAGAAATCATTGACAGAGCTGAAAAGAAAATGTGTGAGCGGGGAGAGACAAATATCTGAAGGAGTTTATTATTTGCATTATAATAAAATAAGAATTTTTGTGAAAGCAGCAAGTGAATTTGCATGGAGGGGGTTGTCAAGAACACCTGAAATCCTTTTACTGAAGACTTTTGAGGTATCTCACAAATACTGCCAGTTAGAGATGTCAGGAATAGTGCTTTCAGTATGATGAAAACAAAAGAGACTGGAGCTACTGCCGTGTGATGATCCTGCCCTACATCTGCCAAACCTTTCGTGACTTGCCTGTCTTGTCTTGCAGGTTATGAACAAGACAAAACTTTTTTCTGTGGAAACTGAACCACACCTCTTTGAGCTACCTCTATAATGTGCAGTTAGCTCTGGTGGCCAGCATCACTGTCGTGAGCCCTGCATCTCTCCTGGCATGTGTCAGCAGGGACAGGGACCTCTGCACAACACCTGCCATCCCCTGCAAGGACCTTTCAGTTCAGCCAGGGTAGCTGCTTAACCATGTGCCACATCAAACCCCTTCTGTCAGGGGGCCCGTGGGTGCTGGGTAGCTCTGGATGTGCCTTTTGCCAGTGCCCACGCGTTATGAAACAACTGCACTGGGATCTTTGGCTCAGGATACAAACCACAGTGGCCTCAGCAAGGGATGTCACAGCCAGGTCTGGGACCCTGCAGGCATCCCCTGCCCCTTGCACTGGCAGTCTCTGGCAAGCAGTGGCTCACAGAACACAAATGTCACAAGCACCAGCAATCGTGCATGGCCAAACACCGACCCAGATCAGAGCCCACAAATAATGGCAAAAGAGGGAATAAGACATTGGTTATCCAATACAAGAAAACAAGCAAAACGAAATAGGATAGCAACCAAGTACCTGAGATGAGCGTGTACTAACAGAACTTGAATGTGTATATTCTCCAGAAAATACTTTGAATTAATAACAAAAACACGTGCTATACAGCCAGCACTAAGCAACCAAGATGAATTTGGTATAGAACATCTGAGCTGTTCTTTCTGCAGAAGGTCTAAGTACACTCTTGTAATTGTTTAAGTTGCAATATAGTTCTTTGTCACCTTTCTTCATAGGAACGCCTCTACAGGTGAGAAATACTGTCATCTCCAAAAATCCCTTTGTAACTTGCCATAAACAAGCAAAGTTTCAGGACTAATACCTCAGCCCATCTTTCTAGAAAACTTTTGTTGAGTACATCATTCAACAATCCTAATAGCTCCTGAAAGTAGCTTAGATTTTACTTTTTCCTTCCTAAATAATTTGACATCAAATATTTTACTAATTGTGAATCTCATCTAGCAGCCATTAACAGATAAACTTGTAATTGCTCTCAAATTATCCCAATTAAAAAAACCCCTAATCTCACAAGGATGCAATAGGTGATGGCCACATACATTATAAACACAAAAATGCTCTGAAAAAATGCTACTTTCTCCTTGATAGTCAGTCACTCTCCTCTTGCCTTTCTCTGGAGAGAAATTGCAAAGGGGCTGAGCACAGAGTCAGTGCCCTTCCTACCCTCAGCTCTTCTTCTGTGGCCAGTTGCTCGCTTGTTCCACAGCCACCCCACAGTACCAGGTATTTTCAGGCTACCAAGGATTTCAGCAAGTCCCTGCTCTGACCCAGTTGTCATCAGCAGATTATTGCCAAAATCTTGTCCAGAAGTTTCACTCCTTGTGAGCTGTGTAAAGTTGCCTGGTGTTGTGTTTGAAGATGCCTGAATAATTAATTAACTCCTTGAGCGCACAGTGAGGTGCATCTTCTAAAAACATATGGGCTGACAGGATCCTTTTCTGTGTCTCTGCAGGTGGTTTCTTATGTTGGCTGAAAGTCAATCCAATATTAAACTATACCCCAAGATTAGATTTTTCCATACTAAATAATTCAAGTTAAATCAAATGGCTGCTCCTTTATAACTCTTGGGATATTCCTGTTAGTTTCTTCCTACAGAACAGCAGTGATCTACATTAGCTCAGTAGCCAGAGGCGGGGTGACAACTGTATCTGGTACCTGAAGGGACATTATACAAGGGAGCAGCAGGGTAAAGCAGGTGGATTTAGTTCTGACTTCTTTAGTCCATGGGGATAAAGATGGAAATCATGATCCACAGATGGATCAGAAAACACTGGACAGCTGAGATCTAAGGAAGAGATAGATGGATAGCATCCCAAAAGGACAGAACATATGTAAAAGCTGGTCCAGGGCCCAGAAGTAACATAGCCTTTTACTGAAAGAGAAAAGCTCCCCAAATGCTTGAGTAAATATCCAAACACTAACAATATAACAAAGGCTGTCCCTTAAAAGCCTTTGTATGGCTGCTTTTGAGGTTTTCCAGAGTAAATCCTCTGTTGTTCCCAGCAGCACTCTGAGCAGAAGGTATAAAGGGTTAAATACTGAAGCAATGATTCATATTCCTGTATAATTACTCTAAAAATTGAGTTTGGTTATTCCTAAAATGTTGTCCCTGCTTTAGTAGCTCATCACGACTATTTATTTCAGTGTTCTTTTGTGTTTTCCCTTCTAACATTGTATGTGTAACAGAGGGTTTGAGGATGAATTATTTAGCTCACTGCAGAAAATGTGCTTTAAAATCATCTTCTTGGGGACACTGAATGCATTTATTACCCCGGAAAAATTCAGATCCAGCATCTGTTGTCCTGTGTGTTTTACTGGCTAATGCTGAGAACCTGGGGGATTTATTTAGAGCAGGGCTTTCTGGATTTATTTTTTTGTTTGCTTTCTTTTGTTTATTTCACTCAAAGATAATAGGAAATTGAAAAACATTATTAATATTTTAATGAAACAACTTAGGTGTTTTTGACAACTTACTGATTAATTCAGGTGGTTTCCAAATTACCCTCCTTTACTTTTGTTTCTCCAAGTTGCTTATAATCTGATTTTGTAATTTGACTTCTTTGGGACAGGAGTCCTGAAGCATCTTTTCTATTCTTGCCTAGGAAAAAATACAGTGAATTCTAAATCCACAGAAGAAATAGGTGGAAACTGTAGTTCACAGGAAGCTCCTGAAAGCAGGGAGGTTCTTCCTGTGCATATGGGTATTTAGGACAAGGCTGTATTTATTGTGATAAATGGGCTCTTACACATTGGTTAGGAGCAGATTTTTGATTTGTCACTGAAACCAAAAGAAAGGTCAGGTGTACAGAAAACAACACTTTGCATATTTTTGCCCCTCAGGATAAGGAGAAGGGCAGCTGCTCTGTGTTTGCTCCAGAGGCAGGGCCATGCCTTCCTAACAAGAAGAGAAACAGTTGCTTTTGTTTTCCCTGCCTTTTTCCCCACACGGGTGCAGAGACCACAGAGCACTGGGGGCAGGTGGGGGGGGAGCATAGCACGGTCCCAGGTCTGGTACCACAACAGAGCAGGACCCAGGCAACTTCTTGCAAAAAAGAGGATGCTTGTGCCTATATGAAGCCTCACTGGCTTCCCTTTTCATCTTTCAAGTTATCTTTGATTTTTCTCTAAGCCACACTGGACACCTCTCAGTACTGTTTATGTAAAGAATACCACACTAATTCCAAGAGGAATTTATTAAATGCCCTACAAATTGAGCCAAACATTTGCAGTGTTAAGAGAACTTGAACAAATCTGAGCAAATGAATCCCAACTCTTTAAGACACACCAGGGCCCTAGCACACTCCAGAGCCTTCATGGTTAACCTCTGTTCCACCTGCTATAATGATTTTGGAGAAGATGAGAAGATTCTGAAATCAAACCCCTAAAAAAAAAAAATATATATATATCCACAGAGGAAAAAAGTTTTAAGAAGTTTTGTAGGTTACAGTTGCCAGGGAAACCACTTTGCAACAGCCATATGGTCAGAAAATCTATTTTCTTTGTTCTCTAGGGAAAAAAAAGGGAAGCGTTTTGGTGCAGAGTAGAAGAAAAATCCCACAAAAAGCTACAGAGAAAAATATTTGCACAGATGCACTTAATCACTAATGAGAAAAGATAAATGATTTGCCAAACTAAGCTACAGAGCTCCAGCAGTAACTAAAATATTAATATAGGGGATGCAAGTTCCTTTCTGCTTTATGTTCACACTTTGAAATGAGCAGCTTCCCTTGCTATCAAAGCTCTTTGCTGCAGGTGCGAACTCTGCAGCCTGAAAGATGATCCCAGCACTGGCTTTAACTTTCTTTGTCACCATTTCTCCTGTCGCCCTGTGCTTTCCGCATGGGCCCTGCTGCTCTAGCAGGGACCACGGCCCATGGATGTGCCTTTTTAAAGCATTTGCCTTTCAACCTTCCATATTACCAGGTTTAAGCAGAAAATTGAGGGAAGGGCTGGAGGGAATCTGTGGCAGCATGTTGCTGTTCCAGATCAGCAGATGACTGCCTGCATCCCTGCCAGCATTGAGGACCAGAGCAGCTGCAGGTCCCATGGACAGAGTGCCCTGATGACCAGGGGTAGCCAAGGGGCTCTCTGGCACCTCCAGGCCTGAACCCAGAGAGGCAAACCACATTTCAGCTTGAAAAATTGCACCACAACCAGCTCTTTCTGTGCAGTGATGCAGAGGAGTCCCAGAGACCCTCACAGATCTGTGGAAAGAGGTGGGAACCCCCTTTGGTTTGGTTTTTTGCTCATGGATAGGAATGGTGTTATTTGACTGGACCTCTTTCAGCTCACAAAGAGTTTCCCAGTAGAATTATTTTCAATGGTATCCGTGCTAAGACATTTAGAAAAGTTGGTTAGTTCCGTAATAACAACTTTGGAGGGGGGAAAAAAGTCTGAAAAAAAATGACCTGCAAAATGGCAAAGATGCAAATCTGATTTTACTCTGACCACAACTATTCAGTCCCCCTTTTCAGAAACAGGTTGCCCTTCTGTTCAAACTGCTTTACTCTCATAGCAATGCCAACAGAAATGTTAATGATATCAAACAGAACAGTTTCTGCTCATTATGAATAATGGATATTTACATGCTCTTAACAGTGCTGCCTAGTTGATCTCCAAAACCAGGCTTGGATACATGCACAGCCACAACTTATGTTTTAAATCACAGTCTGCACTGACCTGGCTAATGTTACAGACCTGCCAAAGAAAAGTCTAAGGCGAAAGCATATGTGGACTACACCTCAGATCTATTTCTGATTCTGTTTGCCCCTGTGTTAGGCAGCAATAAATGAAATCCTGACTTCCTTATAAAGTTGATGGCACTGAGATTTACCATATCAGTAATGCAATGACATTCTCTCCTTCCCAAGCAGAGTTTTTGTGGGATACTGAGACACAGCCTTCAGAGAAAGCAATAAAAGGTATGTGGGTACCAGGATATAGCGGATTTGTTCTGTCAAATCTGAAAATATTTACAGGAATAAAACAATTGGTGCCAAGGCTGGCAACCAGGAGGAAAGCATGTTCCCTTTCCTCTTAGACTCACACTGATCTTTCATCTGAGCCCTGCACCATGCAGGCTGCAGTGCTGAGTGAATTAATCGTGACACAAAAGTCCCAAGGTAACCTGCTGCCTGTTATGAGACTGTTGATAGGCCTTAGGAAGGATGCTCAGAGCAGGAAACTTGGGTTCACAATGGACATCTACACTCTGTGAGCAGGGAAATTTGTCTACATTTTCAGAGAGAGGTGCCTGAAAACCAGGCATCTTCAGAAGCAAAGGAATCTGTATTTAACTGAAATGTGAATTTTCTATCATCTTTTGGAGATAGGATTACTATAATCTTTCTAAACCATCTACTGTCCACGTTCCTGGAAATCTTCCATCTCAGGCTTTCACTCATGGCCTTCACAGCCATCCTTGGCACTTGGGAGCTCCCACCTATTGCACCCTGAGGGGCAGAGGACAGAAGAGTTTCCCAAAATGGCACCGACACTTGACCCATTCTCCTCAAGGATCTTTGATTGAACAGACTACTCCCAATAAGGAAACTAAAATTATTTTTGCTGGATCTCAAGCTTTCAGCTGTGGAGCTGAGAAAGCCTCTAAAGGCTATGGTTAAAATTACCACCTGAAAGAACACCCTGGGGACCATCTCTGTATCAAAATATTCCCTGGTTAAGTCTGTCATGGAACCAAATGGTAAAGCGAGAACAAAGACCAGCCAACAGCGGCAGAAGCTTTTAAGCAACGTCATTAGAAAAATCTCCTCAAATGCTCCTGTTATTCACCACACCAGTCACTTCAGTTTGAAAAGAAACCTTTTCTACCTACTTAGCCCAGCCATTTACCCTGGCTTTCTGTTCTGCAACTGAGGGCATCATTTTCCCAAGAGCACAGCTAAAGGCCTGGTAGCTACAAGAGGCTTTGCTGCCAAATGGGATCACAGATTAACAAATCACAGAAATGATACAGGTACTGGATTGCTTCTTGTTTACTCAGACCTTTCCTCAGGCCTGCTGCCAGCCTACCCAATCTGCAAAAGGAGCGACTTGGCAGCAGTTTTGTCCCTCTTAACATTTATTCTGGCAAATTTAGCAACTGATCTTCTCTTACCTGGTGCTTTTGCATTAAAGTCCCAGTTGAGGCTTCCAACTGAGAGCAGTTTGCATAAGTTTCTGAATTCCTGCTTTGCAATCTTTGCATCTCGTTCTTTTGACGAACATCAAGATTGCTCCTAGCGATACCTGAACCTAAAATGAACCAGAAAACGTATTACAACTTTAAAGCTTTCCAGGCAGTGGAGGAGAAATTCACACCAATCCCAGCTCTCAGAACAGCTGTTGTGACAAGGTGATATTGCTAAGGAGTCTCAAAATAGAAGCCAAGGCAATACTACTCTCCCTGTAAGGGTTCTGCTGTGTTTTGCAGTCTCCAGCTGGAATCTAATTGCAATTTAAACCCAGAGCACAAAACCCACAATATTTCCCACTTTTAAAAGTTCTTTCAAGGAATCAGAGAAAAGGAAATAAAAAATCTAGGTTATGATTTTCTTCGAATCAACATGGATTCTCCAGAGATACAGCAATTCAATTATCTATTCAGCTGAATTTAGCAAAACACTTTTTGTTAAATAACAAGGTGCCAAGGAAAAATAATACTTTATTTCATATACTTCCCATTATGCTCTGTGGGGGTTTTTTCAAGTCAACAGCAGATGCTAGGTATAGCTGAAAATCTAACACACGTATTTTCACAGATATGCATTATTTGAAACCATTTCATATTTGAACTTCAGGAATTCTTCCACGTCTCTCTCAGTGAATTATCTCAGATGACATTCTGATAATAAAGGCGATTGACACAATTGTATTTATGCTTGCTGCCTGCCTATATTCCACTCTCAGGGGTTGAAGGTTGCTGCTGGAGGTATTGTAAGCACAGATTGGTCCATTCAAACACAATACCCATGTCTTGCATGAATGTATTTACCTATTTATTTTTAAACCAGGCTACATTATTTGCATCCATCTGTATTAGCAAGGTAACATCTACATATTTTATTGTGGCTCTGTTGGATGTTTATTGAGGAAGAACAGCATGTTTCTGCTTCCTGATTATGTGCTGGGAATAATCTACTCATGCAAGACAAAAGCAAACAATTCATTTTTTGCATCCCAATTTGCCATATCAAACACAAAGAATGAGCTGCCAACAGTGGCAGAAGTCTCAGCATTTGGGAGTTCTTCGTGGACCAGATCACACTTCCTGTGCCCGTTTTTAAATTTTCTTCCTAATATGAGTTGAAATGAAGTGGCTTCCCCTGTAAAAATGTCTCATAATGCAGTCTCAATTTTATTCTTTTGCACCACCCATGTCAGCATTTCAAATGATTCCTTTAACTATGCACCTTGATCAGTTCCTAGAAAGAGGACCATGAAATAATCATAAAACCATACCAATCAGTTCCCATGAAATCTGTTACCTTTCCACCCTTCCCAAACCATGGAGGTATATGACCCTAGAACATAAATCATCTCTTCCTAATAAAGATTTCAAACACGGGTGGTTAAGTTTTCAAGTGCATTCTTTGTCACGCGTCCTTATCCACAGAAGAGAGAGAATAAGGATGGATTTCCTGTTTCCCCTCAGCTGAGGTGCATCTGCCCATCGTGTTCAGAGCAGGACACCCAGCTGACCTGGTTATCCATGGCAGGGAGCCATTGGAATTGCTGTGTCACAGCAGCTGTAGCTGCAGGACAGCAGAGACCAACCCAGCAGGCTGCTTCTGGATCTGCAGAAAGGCAACATAACCCCTGACTGGCACTGGCTAGAGGAAATTCCTGCATTAATCTTGCTCAGAGTCTGTTCCAGGACAGCTGGAGGAGCACACCCCAGGCTGTGCCGGGGCTTCCCTGAGTGCATGTGCTCTGACAGCACACTGTATCATGACAGAGCAGCCTTCGGTCCTGACTCATTTTAGCCACAGCACACAACTTTCTGCAGTGAGACCCCTCAGATCTGCCCTTCAAACGAAGCACAAGAGAAACGACAACAAACATTGTGTAAATGTTTGCTCTTCCTTTGCACAGAGCTATACACATGAGATAACATTGAGATGGACATATCAGTATTTCATCCAGCTCTGGAGCTCTGCTTTTAGAAGGGCAAGGGACAACCAACAGCACACATGAAAAGAGACTCATGCTCCTTTCTTTGCACTACTTTGAGCATTGCCAAGTAAAAGCCACTCTAAATCCAGTTACAGACCACAAAAGAGACAAAGGGGGTCCTTGCTGGTGGTGAAATAATGAGTACATGTAATCCTGTGTGTCCAGAGAGCTTGGGTGTTCACTGTTTCTGAGCACCCAGACTGAAAGGGTGCAATAAAATCTCTTTTCAGATGAGAATTTCTCTGTCCTGTCTCCTTCAAAAAAGGCCATCTTTGAGAATTTAACCTCTTGGCTAATAAGAGCTAAAAGAACCTGCTAAAAACAGGTTCATTTTAAAATCCAGACACTGTTTTTAAAAGCTCTTAAATATTCAAATGTTCAAGAAAACAACACCACATACAGGACATTGCTCAGAATTTACCTGAATGCTTTTTCAGTTTTATCTCCTACACACTCCTTACTAAAAATATTGCTTTAAGAGATAATGATGAAAAGTAAGATTTAGCCAGAGCATATTTTGCTTTGAGGTATATTTAGGCATTTTCTTCTTTCATAAATACATAAGAAAATTCATGGCAACATGCATCTTTGGTAAGCTTCATTGTCTCTGCTCTGTTCTAATCCATGCTCTTCTGCTAGAATTGTATTGGGATATGCATTTTGTTTGGTGATGGTTACTGTTAAGCATAAAGAAAGATGCCAGTTTAAAATCTCACCTTGTATTCCTTTCTATACAGAGCAAGTTTGCCAGTATAATCAAATTTAGAACTTCTGACGCTTTTCTGAACATCAGTTCAGAAGTTCCCAGGCCAATGCCTTTGCCATCCTCCACACCAAACGCTTTCTCTCGCCTTTACTTCTGCAGGCAGAAATATCTAGTTTTCTTCACCTAAAAACACAGTTCACTATCATTCACATTTTGAAGACAGGTGTTAAAAATCTCCATTGAAAAAGAACAGAAGTGACTGAAGTCTACAGGTTATTTTTGCTTCAGTGAAACAACTTGATTGACAATTTGCTACAATTAATCCAGCTCATTCCAGCAATGTTAAATATCTCAAAACAAGTTCTGAAAGAAGGATTATTTTTAGCTGAGTGAGCCTAATTACCTGTTCTAGATAAATTGAGTATTTAAAGAGATCTCAGTTTCCTCCTTCACATAGCTACAGATACAGCAAAAGTAAAATTCATATAAATTTTTATGGACAAAAGAGACATTTTGGGCTGCAATTATTATTTTTATACCATTATTAGTAACAAAACAGGAGTCACAATCCCCTTTCTATTATCATTATGGCAATGTTACCTCTCAAATCTTCACCTGTAGTTCTCTTACCGTACAAGTAACAAATACTACGAAGTGATAGCTTTAAGTACAAGCCCTGTGCTGGCACCTGAGATTCAGTAGAGGACTAGCTTATTTTTGCATTGTAACTCTCCTTTTGATCCTGATACATCTCTATAGAAGTAGACCACAACCCTTTCGCTCTCTTCATGCTCTAATGAGGGCTAAACTCATCTGTATTATTACCTTAATATCACATGATGTCAACGGCAATAGTTTAATCAGTCTGTACCTTTTCTTGACTAGCCACAGTAATCCTTTCCCATTCAAATAAACCCTGGGAGTTAATTGAATTATCAGTTTTTAGATGGAGATTATTATTAGCCTCCTATTTTTATTTCTCCTATAGACTCACTCCCAAAACTGCCTTTCAAAAAATGTCACTGCAGGCAGGAGCCTATAGAAACAATGTTTACAGATTAACAAAAAGGTGAAGTTTGTGGCAATTGGGCTGTGTTCACTCCCAGCCCAAGGAGATCCTACTGAAAGCACAGAAGTGGGATGAGTTATGCAAACACTGCACTGTTTCCTTCACCATACTCAGGATTGTTGACTTGTTATATGGATTAAATAAGGAAGCAAACACAAGTGGTGAAGCACTGCCTTGACCCTGGATTTATATCTGATCCTCAGGATCAGATCGGGGCCATCACAGGTTTAGCTCCTCTGTACACAGCTCTGAAAAAAACCCATTTAGTAATAGACAGCTCCTGAGCCTCAGCTCCCAGTGTCTGCATTGAAGTGCATAAAATCAAAATGTTCAGTGCAAACAGAGGCACTCAGAAGTGGCACAAGGGTCACACAGCACCTGGCCAGAATCCAGCTCAACTCCCCACATCCATTTGGCTGGGTAAGCTCTCACAGGTTTTTCTTTTAATCTAACTTACCCAAGTTTTGCTTCAGCCTGTGCTCCCCCCCTCCCTGCTTCGGGGTTATAGTTATTTCCAGCTAACTTAAAGAATGCAGAAATTGAAATAGAAATCCTGAAACGTGCTGGAGCTTTACATAACAGGTACAAAAAGGGTTGTTGCTCATCTGAAAAATAATTACAGGAAAATATACAAAACAGACTTAGAAGGTGCCTCAAATCCACATGGTCCGTTCCTTTACCTCAAGGCAGTACCTTAAGCCACACAGCTGCTGACAAGTATTTGTGTACCTTACTTTAAAAGACTCCTCAAAAAGCCCTGTGAACTGTTGGCTATTCCAATGACTCTCCCACCACCCCTTCAGATATACAGCTTTCCTCTAATCTGTGTAACAAACATTAATGCTCATCCATTACAGACTGGACATGGAGAACACTGTTACCCTTCTCTTTTCATCCAGCTTTTAAGTGCTTTGAGGACTACTGTATCTTATTCTTCCTGTCTCCTTTTAGATATTTTTACCTTACTGGAGGACCTTACAGCAGAGCAATCAATACTCCTGTCTAAAACCAGCTATGCTGTTGAAAATCCTGCTTATTCCACCTCCACTCAGCTAATATAGCTCCAAATCCTGCAGTTCCTGAAGCAAAGCTAATCTGTACACAAGACAGCACATATTCAGGGCACCATTCATAATCACTGCATTCTCTAATCAAAGATAATATGCAGGGGGCTAAAAAAAGCTGTCAAAACCCAGGATCAAATAGATGCAAAACCAGCAACCCCCATTGCTTCCTCCTTCCCCCAGCGCATTACTCAAGTGCATATGAAAGGAAGGCAGGAGAGCTGACATGAGATGCGGTGTGCCTCAATTTGTGGAAGCAGCCCATTGCTTTGGTGACTAACACACACATTTAATTCATGCAGCCTCTTCCAGGGCCTGAAATACAGCAACTGGCTGCAGCTGAAGGCCATTCCACAGCCAGTGTCAAACAGAGTTTGCTGTACTTGCATGTGGGGATAATGAGCTTGGTTCCCATCGCTTTGCGTTGCCCAGGATCTATCATTTTAATGTGCTGGACTGTGACACATGCCAAGTGAAAAGAGTGCTTGACACAGTGAACCAAACGTTTTGAGATGCCTTTAAATAGAAAGTGTGCATCTAACATCTGACAGCATCAGGGTGCTGCTTGAAAAAAGGCATAGAAATACTGAGACTTTTGGAGCTCATGGAAATGGATCCAAGTTCTGCACCCTTTTGGGGGCCTCAGAAGCCAAGCAGCTGGTCAGATACAGGAGTTTTAACCTGCTCTCTCAAGATGCTGTAATTGACAGATCACAAACTCTTTTATTCTGATGGACACATATCCTTGTTCCTGGAATGCTCCCAGAAGCATCATCCGTGGCAAGACTGTATTATGATAATTGCAAAGTTACATTAGACTGTGTGGAGTCTGTATAGCAACGTTAAATTAAATTTCTCATTGGCTTCAAGGCTTGCTATCTGTAATTAGTGGCTTCTGTTCTTTATTACACTGATCAGTAGTGCAGCGCTATTCATCACCACAGTCTTAGTTAATTATCCTTGCTAATGATTTTCACTGTGAAAATAATCTACAGGTCCCATTTGCAAAGACTGTTCTGAGTTAAGACGATTGGCTGGTAAGGCACCACTGTGTGCTGACAAGCTGGGGGTAGGAAGTTACCTAGCCTGTAAGATGGTAGCTTAGTTGAAGCAGTTGAGAGAGGAAAGCATTATGAATTCAATTTGGCATTAAGGTTGTTACTATTTTCTGCCAGATGTGAGAGAGGGTGGGAGCGAGATGTCTTAACAGTGCGCTGAGGGGAGCTCAGCTGGAGGGGAGAAAAACAGAACGGAAGACTTTAAACATCTCTGCAGTTTTCAGCAAGCACTGCTGGTGGCTACTGCTGGTCTTCCTACAAGAGCCAAAACATACTTTTATGGCTAAACCTGTACTTAGCAGAACGGACAGCATCTACTCTGAGGTTTAAAGCAGAGGTTTAAAGCAGAGGTGTTCTCTCTCTGCTGAGTGATTTTTGCCCTGCAGATGGGAGGTCTAGCCAAGGATGTGGTTTGGTAGAGGTTGGCTGCATCTCAGAAAACTGAGATGTGGCCACCCTTTCTCAGGCTGGAGGAAACTGGCACAGAGAATGGAGCCAGCAGAGGACAGCCATGCTTCACTCTTCATACAAATACAGACGATAGATGACTTTCCCTTTCTCAAGGATCTTCTATCAGACTCAAACAAGTTTTGTTAACAATAGCTTTTGATTACCCAAGCCTCTTAATAGCCATAAAAATTCAAGGATGAAATTTGTCATGCAATGAAAATACCAGACTGTGAAATTAGACAACAGCAGCCTGCCACCTGCCTTCTGCACTCAGTATTTGTTCTGCACTCGGGGATAGGAACAACACACACCAATTCACAGCGCACCCTGCACATGCAGTACCCTCAATCTTCACATGAATGCAGTAAGGAAAGAGGTGAAAGGACTTGCACGGTGCCAGCGTCATTTGTCTCTGGAAGACATTAAAGGACATATGAAATCATCATTATTACAGGGGCTATCAGAAATCACATACATTTGACCAAGAAAACAGAACCTGCCGGGGGGAGCAGAGAAAATGAAAAGGACAAAGCTCAGTGACAGATGTTTTTCAGAAGGAAGGTGCCTCTTGTGACTTTACTGAGTAAAGTCAGTAAAGGTGAGGAAGGCCAAGGCACAGCTGGAGCTGAACCTGACAAGAGATGCAAAGAACAAGATAAAGAACTTCTACAGGTATCTCAGCCAGAAAAGGAAGGTCAAAGAAAGCATTCCTCCCTGATGAGCAAGACTGGGAAACTGGTAGCAAGGGAGGAGCAGAAGACTGCTCAGCTTTGTCTCTGCAGGCAGCAATATGGATCTTTTTAGGGTATCACATACTTGTCTAACAATGGTAAGAATCCCACAAACTGTACAATTTGTATCTAGCAGAAATACCCAGAGAAGGAGCTCTCAGCTCTTTACCAGGGAAATGCCATTTTCTTATGAAATGGAGTTTCACAGGCTGCAAATTATGAATGCCCATTTTTAGAACTTGAAGCTCTTGTAACAATTAGCAGAAGTCATTAGTAAACACCTTCAAATACACTGTCAGTGAGGTTTTCACTAGCACAGACCTGTGAAATTCCTGCAAGTACTTTTCTTTACTGCTGAGCACATGACAGAAAATCCTCCTTTCCATCTGTGAAGAGAATCAGGGAATTTACAGTGCAGATGTTTGAGTGACCACACCTCTGTGGGGACCCCCTTTATGGCTAGGGGTAAACTGCATTGTCCCTTTTTCAACCCCATGGGGATTGAAGAGTGTGTGTGTAAGTGATTACTGCAAAAATTGCAGCTTGGAATATGTAGTAACTTTTTCATCCTAAATCTGTCCAGTGCCCAAACGCACTGCTTTGCCCAGGTGCCTGATTTTTCTGCACTGGAAAATACTCCAAAATAAATATGTTTATATTTCTATGTGTTTTCTCTCTTCAACTGCTGGGAGCCAAATGAAGTGTGATGTTGATTTCAATCTGCTTTGCATAAAATACACAGAACAGACCTTTGCATTTCTAATGCTAGGAACAGCACCAAGTGAAAACTGCTTTCAGGGGAGGCTCAGGGTCTGCATCTCTCTGGTGAAAGATTTACTGGGTCTTTCCAATGGTAGCAGAATGTCCAGTTTGCTTCTCCTGTCTGTGCCAGAGAGCAACAGCACAGCTACAAAGGACTCAGGTGCCAGGGAACCACCAAAGGCTCAAGGGTTCTTGGGACATCCCTCAAACACTAACCATAGCCAGTGCCAATACAAAACGTAAGTACTTCTCAAGTTTAATCCTAGAGAGTCAGCTGGCATTTATTTCTCCCATAGCTCCTGGGAGCTCCTCTAGAACTTCTGGGAATTAATTGAAATCCAGCTGGACCTGTACATACCAGGATCACCCTAGGACACATCTATCTTTTTCCTTCCTGGTGCTTAACCCAGCAGGCCTTTGTACCTGAGCATCACCTTCTCTCCCAGCTTTCTTTGAGCTCAGACCTAAAGTTCAGGCTGCAGTGACCTCCAAACCAGACCCAAAGCACATGGATAACTTCCTCCTACAAAGTGTACCTTAGGCAATGCTTTTGAATGATTTACAGGTATAGACAATGAGTTGTAGGAATGCATATGGGAAGATCTGAGAGCAGCCCAGGAGGCTTGCACAGGGGGGAAAGGAACCAGTGAGAGATGCCCTGTAGTTGCTACAGCAATAGATTTCAAGCAAGACGTGAGTATGAACATTTTCCAAATGTTGTGAATAAGGGTGAGAGAAGCTAACTTGCTTTCCCTTTGGAGAGAAGAAAGGGAAAAGATTAAGAAGAAAAATTAAACAAAACACCCAGCAGCTCTATGTCGTGGCAGGACTAAATTGAATATATTGTTTTGGGAGTCAAATACAGCACTTCTGCTTACAGTGCAGGACATACAGGCTGAATAAGCGTTACTGAGAAACTACTGAATCACAATGCTGGAAGTGATATTCTGCAAGTGTTTCTGCTTGCAGAGCTCTCTAATACCTGCATATGGAGCTTTTTAAGTGCCTTTCACAAGCAAGTTAAGATACAACATTAAATCCCATAAAAGAAAGAGGGCTCAACAATCCATTTAATGATGCTCAAGTAATACACCAGTTCAGATACAATAACTACTCCTGAGTTCCCAATTTCACTACATTTGCATCTCTAAAGCTAAACAAAGTGTCACCTGAATCTTAGTATTTTTTCAAAGTTACACAGCCCCCCTTCCCCTTTTTCCTTATTTCTCAATCTGAAAAATTGCCTTCTAGTTTAGGCTCAGAAGTCCAGAAGGAAGTATTATAGATTTCATGCTAGGTTTTTGCTTTCCTGAAGGCCTTCATTGTTAATGAGTCTTTTTATTTCCTGTCTCTCAAGCAATGTCAAAGACCATGGAGTGTAGTTAAGCCATAATAACTCCATGCAAAACCCAGCATTAACAGTTTCATCTAGACATTAAGTCAGGTCCTAGGTGGTTATATTACTGCATTCCTTCATATTATGAGAAAAATATGATGAATTTTACCAGTGTGTTATTTATTTTGGTTTTCCATTAGCCAAAAATTTAACTACTCTCTAATATCATGCAGGACTAGCACATCTGCTGAAGGGTATACAAGTCACCAGAAGCAATAAAAGTGAAGGGAAAACAATGCTTAAAGCGTTATTTACAACTTGGTTATTTATCAATAAATGGCAGATGTGCACAAATAAAGAAGGTTTGAGCATTTCAGAAGAAAACCGGTGGCTTCCATTACCAACAAGCAAGGCAAAAGGGATTCTCAGTAGGATAGCAAAGATGTATTGGTTGAGAAAGTTATTACCTTCCCTGTTCCCAGTAAGTCTTGGAAGGAGGCTGCCATTGACAACACAGCAGATGAAAACCTAAGGAAGGTGACAAGGTGGAAAACCAGCAAGCAGCCAGTAGAATCAATTTGCTGCAGGGGCTCTAGAGACTGGAGTGTCACACATCAAATCATCTCCCACTTGCCTGCAGGGAGGTGATAACCTTCCCCACCCCACTCTCCTCGTTATATCTTTCAGTGATAAATTTTGAGCTGCATGTAGCACAAAAAATAAACTGCTTTCTGCATCCTCCTTTTAATATTTAAGCAGAACCAGGGCATTTAATTTATCTTACTCTGGTCATTGTGCTCAACTTAGAAACTTTCTGCCTGGAGATAGCCAGGCAAGGTTTCGCACTGGAGAGCCCCTCCAACCGACCTCTCCCCACCTAGACTGGGCTGCATGAATGCACCAGGGCATTCCAGAACCAGGGCACTCACTGAAAGAAAAAAACAAAGGCATTTTACTCTACTCTAAACACGCAGGAAACCTTGTCAAAAGGAGAAAAGAAACATCTTTCCACACTTTAATTTTCACTCATAACTTGGAATTAGAATCAACTTTTTTTGTACATGAAAGAGCTGTTTTCCTCCTCAGCTGCAGCAAATCTGCACATCCCTGCCCGAGTAAGGGAAGCAGCACCAGCTCCCACCAGCTGGAGAGCTGTCTCAGGCATTCGCACCCAGGGAAGAACATCACAGGCTGCACTTTAAATAGATTACACTCCTCAATATTTTATTGGACTTGAGCAGTTCAGCCACATGTTACGCCTTTCTTTGAAGCAGAGCTAGTGATGGCAACTATTTTTCCAACTTCCTGTGATGCCAAAAACTCCCAGCGACAGATTCATGTAAAGCTTGGCCCATAGGATTGACTTGGCTGCTGGTGGAGAAGGGTTTGACTGAGACCACAGGGGTGTCCATGGGGGAGGAAGGACACAGCCAGCTGAATGGCAAGCCTAGGACACATCAATATCAGGAATATATTTATGCAGTGACAAAGGTTTTTAGAGTATAAAACCCAGTTCAAGTTCCCTGTTCAACAGCAGGGTTGGGTTATTATTTTCATCCTACCACGATGAAGGGGTGATAAAGGACTGCCTGGGCTTCCGTAACTGCTGAGCAGTTGAGAGTAAATGACTTTGGGCACGAGAAAACCTGGTGGTTCCTACACCAGCAGATGCATTTGTGCCAGCTGCCCACTGTCACACTGCTATCAGATGACAGAAACAAAACAGATTAAAGCTGCTTTTGTTTTGAACTGTCTTGCTCCTTGAACATTACCTTCACACTTTCAAAGGTTTTAGATAAGCATTATTGGAAGTGTAATTCTTGTTATTGAAAAGTCATTTTATGTATGTGCAGGAAAAAACAGGTTTTGTAGTGATAAGGTAATAGCTTATTTTAGGTAACTTTACAAATTGTTAACATCCCATTAATTATTTTCCCTTCAAAAAATGTCTAATGTGAAATTCTTGAGAAAATTAATCCTTATTACTGTTACATGCAGAGGAAACATGGGCTCTGCTTTAGTAAATTGAGTTTTGTTACATCTACTACTGTGTTTGTACCAAATCTGCTTATTTCGTCTTTCCAGGTCACTTTCCTTTGTTCTGAATTAATATCTAATAGCAGGTAATGCAGACAGAATGCCAGAGTGTCACAATAAATTGTTATTTGATTGTATCTAGATTGGTGATAGGGTTTCATATCCATCTTCTGTCAGATGTACCAGCAACTTGACTCATAAGCAGGGTTTCCAACTCTTAAAAGGAAAAACAAAAACCTCAACAAAACCCACAGTAGATCCTCAAAACAAGACAGTGGGAACTTCCATACTTATTACTGTACTGGAGAAGAGGATTCCTCAGATTCTGCCCTCTGCTGCACGTAGATTTTGTAATTTGGATAGTGAAGAAAGAGACATCAGCAGAGCACAGGAGTTTTGGGTGATCCATACTGCTGAGCCAGCACTATCACAGGGAGCACCAAAATGCCTTTCCCCCAGGCAGCTGGAGAAATGCCCCAGCTTTGCTGCTCAGGCAGAGGAATAGGTGCTCCCCTGGAAGAAGACAAATCAATGTAGCACAAAATTTAAAGACTTAGATCTTTAAATTTTTAAACTCAGTATTAGGGTTATGTTAGTATTTCTTCTAGTTGAAATAGAAGATTCACAGCTCTTCCAAAATGTAGAGGCACCAGGACAGAAAGCAGTGCGCTAACAACGAAGACCCTGAAGCATGGCTTGCTTAATTAAGACAACAAATCTTGCCTTTCAGCAGGGGAAAGCAAGAGCAGACATGGCTGAAGGAAACACCAGTGAGAGCTGAGATTTTGTCTCTGAAATGAGAGCCAATGTCACCTTCCCTGTTTGCAGCCAGAGGAGGTTTGGGCACTGCTGCCATCCAGCAATGGGCACCCTCCAGTCTCTGACAAGTTTCAAAATACTTCAGTAGAAAACCAGCTTGCTCCATGCTGAAAGATAAATGCTTTTTCTAATTAGATCTTCTAGCCATAAGAAGGTTGAGAACAGTAGTAAGTGACCTGGGCTGGAAAGTAATGTATTTCCTTAACATTTTAACATAACTTAAACTGAAATATGTAAATGTTTTTCTTTGCTGCAACACATCACAAAAAAAAGAAACTGTTTTCTAGCAGTTCTCTAGACAAAAATGCTGCCATATTAACAGACAGAATGTTTTAAACTTTCTTGGGAACCTTTCACATCATTAGATAGCATATCTGCAAGTCAGTGGTAGAGCCAAATTAAATTAAAACTAATGATAGAACTAAACACTTATTCCAGAGTCTTTGACAAAGAGACAGAAATATTTGTCAAAACTAGCTTCGTAGGAATAATTTTATTTCTTGAAAAGCCATTTTCCTAGATACACCTGAAATACTAAGTGACTGAATAGCAAAGTATTTCCCTGTGTAACATTTTCAAAATATACCTTACTAATAACATGCTTCCCTTTAACACCATACTGTGCTTTTCTGAAGTTATTGAGCATAGTGACATTAAATTTAACCATGCCTTGCAGGTCAAGACACCTAGAACTAACACAGGTATATATATACACACACACGTAGACTGGTAAAATAATTTATGCTTGATATTAGAATAAAGCTCTTGAAATTTCTATTGAAATAACATTAACTTACAAAATTCTAAGTTACAACCAGAAAAGCAAATTCTTTTTTTCAATGCTTTAGCTGTTTGACAGTTGTACTTGGTTTCCTTGCTTAAGTAAGACTAGATAAAATAGAGGAGAGGAAGTGTAAGAGGAGGCCAAGAAATAAATTCGCCTCATATTAATAATGAAAGATATATCCTGTTTACAAGGGACTTTCATTAGCAGTTTCTTCTGCTCTTCTCAAAACTTTGCACTTCCTCAATAGATAACATGATAAGCAATTCTTTCAGCTGAAATTCAGTCTAACACTGCCAGGAACATTAAAAGTCACCATCCTCAGGAAGTCACACAAAAATTCAGAAGATCAGCACCAATAAGAAAAACATGGATGTGTCTAGATGGCAAAGTATTTCACTGATTCTAAGATATAAATTTCAAGCAACAGTGATGCTCTCATATCAACATCTAAGAAATAGCATATAATGATCTGTGCTTTCAGAGATGAAAGAAAAACAAATGTAAGAGGTACTAAATAAAAGGAGGATGACACAGGAAACTTGTTAAGTGTTGCTTAGCAAAGATGCATTTGTGCTATTTGTATGGATGACACACACATTATCTACTTTGAGAGAAGAATCACATTTATGTTTACCCAGAAAAATCTAAAGGCTTTAACTGATGCACTGCTGGCTGGTTCACAGGAAGCTTGTCCCCCTTGAACTTCTGGTTCAGTGCTAAGCAAGTACTGACACATTAAAAAAAAAAAAAGGAAAAAATACCAAAACTTTACTCAAACACTAGTTTTGTTTTATTTTCCCTTCTTTTATTATTGTTAGAATAACATAGTGGGGATGTTTGAAAGAATGTTTTACTTCCTGCTGCCTCTTCTATAGCCAGTACTTTTTATTTTTTCCACCTCTTATAATTCTGCAAACACTGGGACCAGGAATAATGCAAGCTCTTCTATGCCTCCAGCTTTTGTTTTCTGCCCTAAACTTTTAAGAAGCCTCCAGGTTAAATGGGAGTTAAATATCTAAGTATTTAGAGGATCTGGACATCTTTCCAGAACTGCTTAGAACCAGTAACTGAAATACATCTATCAAATTGAAATACAAACAGAAATACATCCTAACTGAATACAAGACAATGAGATTTTATTGGTGTGGCATACTAAGTGAGTGCTATATAAAAAGGAACAGACCGCCTGGTTATTTGTCTGAAGTGACAGCACGAACTTGAGACAGGCTCTGCTGTGGATCTGATCCTGCACTCATCTGTCATTACACCGCATTCCGAGCCAGCAGGGCTCGGTGCACGGCACGGGGCTGTCTCTCACACACACCCCTGCTCTGAGGCAGCAGGGAGAATTCACCTCAGTTGTCCTTTTCCACTGAAATTAGACACCTGGTAGTTTAAAATAACATTTGGTTTGGTTTTTTCTCCTCCTCCCATGGAAGCACAGCATAAACTCAGACAAACACAAAACAGAGTTCATCAAGAATTACACTGATGCAACGCATCACAGAATTTATCTTATTAAATTATAATGGTGGCCCTTTTTGCATCATTTTCCTTACAATCTTTCCCTTCTAGCAGGTTGCCTTTATCATCACATACTTTAAACATTGAAAAACTCCAAAGGAATGCTCTGATCAGCAGCAGCTCACACAGCACACTCCCACACTTCCTCAGCACAGGCTAACAAACCTAGGGGGCTGTGCAGCTCCAGCAGTGACAGCCTGGGACATCTATGATGGCATCAGCTACTGGGCCAAGGCTTTGCAGTAAAGCCCCGCTCACTGGTGTGCAGCCAGCTCATGGGGGAAACAGGCAAGGTGCACTCGTAGTTGTAACCCAGGGGCAGCAGTCTTGGAGAAAGCTGTTGCCATTAGAGGCAGGGTTTGGTGTGATGGTCACCACATTCCCTGTTGCATTGGACACATTTCATGTTGTACAGCGCCTTAAGGGCATAAACCTAAAGATCCCTTCTGACAGCAAAGCTCACAATTGCTCCTCAGCCAGCAAGGGATTTTGGAATGACACTGGATTTTTATGCCCAAGTCACCCACGTCACTGTAAACCATCTCCTCAGTGCCAGCATTAGATCAAAGCAAGATTATATATCAAAACAGTAAATAGCTCAATCAAATCACTCACAGATAGTGACAAGACAGACTCCTCTTGTACAGGCCAAAAATAAGAAGACTGATTCTCCATTAAGCATTAGCTGCATTTGTTCAGCACTCCAAAGGGCAAAATGTACGGAAATAGGTGGTGCTGAAAAATATTCTACTCAGACTAAAAATATCTTCACATTCAACCATTAAGATTATGAAAATGCACACAGTTTTTTCCCACCCATTAGAAATTATTAGATCCTTAGCAATCAGACATCTGTCTCCTGTTCTCACTGTACACCTACAGCATTCTCTCCCTCTTGGGAAGGCGTGAAGCTTGAGTTCACAAAGAGTACAAAATCCCCTGCATGAATCAAGAGCTTTGGAGGAAACAGGATTGCCGAGGATTGCCGAGGATTGCTGTGCCTCAGGACACACTGGAAGACTGTTTTTGTCAGCATCAAGTGGTCTGTTCTCAGATGCTCCTACTGATACAGATCTTTAAGGAATAAGTGTCCCAAACCAAGAACTGGGGAAAACACACCTCTATTTAGGTTTTTATCACTTCTCTGGTCTGGTATCTTTCACCTGTCCTCCTGCTAATTAACAGTTAGAGCTCTTACAAGTTGCCAGGATCAGGATGGCAGAGTTCAGCTGCTTCCCACTCCTGAGTTGTGGCTACAGAGCACAAGGTGTACACGTTGTGCCTGCTAAATGAGACAGCATCCCCTGCACTGCATGTGCAGTATTTTCACATGATGTGGAAGTGTCTCTGGGAAAGTACAGCACAGGTCCTCAAACATGAGCTGGTTGTACACAAAGAGGGTTAATACAGCAAGTGCAGGCTGAGCCCCTTCCAAATCACCATACAAATCTCTCTTCTATAGGAACCAGATTCTTCCTCCAAAATCAGCTGCATCTTCCCTACGAAAAGACCTCCCAGCCTGGCTCCAGCATGCTCCCACACAGGCTCATCATCACTGATGATGTTTCTGTGTTCTCCTCTTTTCATTCTGTCTGCCATTATTTTTTTTTATTGCTGTGACAGAAAACTTAGCAGCCTGTGAGGGACACACCCACTGCATTGTTATTTGCACGTTTTCTTCCATGTATGCCTAACACAACAATGTTTATTACAGTCTTGCTGTTTGTTATATGTTGTTGCCTGAGTGACTGTGCCTCTAACTTCCATTAAATTAACAAACTCAGCAGTAACATTAGTACTCCCTATCCTCCTAGGTAAAAAGAAATGAGAATAAAAAAAAAAACCAAACACAACCTGGAGCACTCCCACTCAAAAACCTCTTATTGTTCAATAAATGCAATTCATTTACAAGTTCAAAATATAACACAACTGTTTAGATAAAACCATATATGGCATATAGACATATAATTTTTTGACACACTTTATCAGATGGTTAACACTAGCTGCCAGCAACTGAAGACTTTTGTAAATATGAGGATTCCAGTAGCAATCTCAAGTCAACAGAACCTGCTCCCTTCTAAAGGCTTCATGCTCCATTTTCACACCTCGAATTAAACATGCTTCAGTTTGACACTCTGGACTTCACTTGGAGAAAAGACTTTGATCCAGATTTTAAATGACTTCAAGTCTTGTTATAATGCATCCTTTCAGCTGATTCTGATTTTTCAACCCTTCATGCCAAAAACATATTTTGAATTTTGTATTATTCACAAGTTCACAGGTCTACTTTACCTATGACTGCAAGCTAAAAAGCTTCAGTGGATGATGCCAAATGTGAAGAATTACACAACAAACTAAACAGTACCGATCCTCCAGGGTAGTTATAATGATCAAGAGAGTTTAAAAGCTGCTGCAAAAAGTCAATGGGAGTTTTGAACTCTCCTTCCATCATGGCAACATTGGGCAGTCCCTGAAATCCTTTTTGATAGTCAAACGTATGAACTTCACAGTCATATACAGAGATATCAGCAAGCTTCAGCTAGAGATTTAAATACCTAGTATGCACCTAAAGTCCAGATGTGTCATCACTTCACTGAAAATGTCCACTTCACACAACTGTGCCACACAGAATCACCTCTCAGGAAGCAATATCAGGTATGATGCTCTATCATTTTCATGCCTCCACTAGCATAAAATTTTGCTAACTTTTGTGATTTTGCTGTTCAGGATAAGCCAAGAGAAGTTTTGAAGACTGAAAAAACAGAAATCCTGGAATACTTGTTTGGAAGCATGTCAAACAATAGGATTGTCAATACTCATATTATGATGATAATGGATCAAGGACAATCTCAGTAAACACAGAGCTAAACTTTATCATGCTGAAAGGCAGCCTACATAGGAGGGGAAAGTCAGCAAGCTGTCTGATCCACCTGGAAGCACCTACAGAGCTGGCTTTGTAAGCAGGGAGTACAAGAGGCTCTGCTGAAAGCTCTGTTTTACTGCCTCCAGCTACAGACAACATCACCTTCAAACAAGCCCAGGCAGGTTTTGCTGAGGCTGGGGATGATGCAGCCTCCATGAACAAAGAGATCACCTTCAAAGGGTGCAGCTCCAAGGCAGAGCTGGGAGATTCCACATAGGCACTGAACCCAGATGATGCATAGCACTGTAAATATGTGCAGGAGTAGTTGCCATACTAAACTAGAACTGCTCAGGCAAACAAGCTGCTCTACCACTTCTTTAGATTGTTGAAGGCTGAAGTATCAAATGCCAGATTTAAACAAATGTATGTTGCATTTGTTAAGGTATATTACCTTCTCCATTAAATTTAACGAGAGATGATCTGCATTCTTCATCACAAAGTTTTGAGTCCATTTAACCCTCTAAGGGTTGCATTCCAGCTTCACTAGAAGTGATGGCTCTCACACAGGAATTGCTGGGTGAGATTTCTATGTTGTATGTAAAGCAGAAAGCCCGAGCAGCTGATAGTCATAGTCCCTCCTGATCTCAAATCCAGTGTCACATCTAAACTCACGTGATGAGTGCTTGTGTGACATGTCATTTGCCACCAGGTTTAAGATTTCAGATGTAGTCAGCGAGCCTCCCTCATAGGCCTTTTATGTACAAAACAGGGCTAGAATCTGACCTTATTATAGCAGGATTTGATGGTTTTATTTTGAACACATCCATAAAAGATCATTAACAAACTACTGCTTGTGGTTTTCACACTAGCATATGCTGAGTTTAACTGCATGCAGACAAGACACTCATGCTTGGTAGAGAATCCTCTGTACCATATTGCTAAAGGAAAAGCTCCAGTGTGCTGATACTCCCCAAAAGAGTTAATGAAAATATTTCTGACATATGGGAGTGGTCAGAGTTCACTCTAACATGAGGAGGCTCAAAAGATGAAAGCAGTTATTTGTGAAGATACTAATTTAACCTGATAGCAGTTTTAATAACAGCACAGTTTTTCCTCTTAATGTCACTTCCGCTGCATTACTTTCTTTCCATTGCACAAATAGGTTAATTGTTAAAATTACACTTCAGGATAGAAAATAAGGTTAAAGATGACCTGTATCTTACGATACTCTGTTTAACCACCAATACAAGCTGGTAGAGTTTCACTAAGCAAGAAAAAAGAGAACTTTGGAAGCAATGCATAGGAAAGCCTAAACATGAAAGAAGAGGAAAAAAAACCACAGTAAATTGGCAAAGTCACGCACAGTTAACATTAAAACCCCACAGTATTACACAAAGGCAAATACAGTGCTGCCTTCTACACAATTAAACACAGAAATAGCTTGAAACCACTGTTTCCTATTTCTTTCAACACAATCCTGACACTAGTACACTTTACTTTTCTCTTGGTTTTGTTCGACTCCACAAAGGAAGTCTACTGGGAGAATAGGATATATGAAAACCAAATAGATTACTTATGTCAGGCTTGATTCTCTCCCTGGCGGGACTGGTGAAGAAGCAGAGTTGCTCATTCAAGTTCTACTAATGCCAAGTGGTGTAAAGAAAAAAAATACTCCCCCTTCACCTTCTGATTCACCCTTTGAAAATAAATTAATGACAAAAGCCTATTTCATAGAACTTCTCTCTTTTTGTTTCTCCATTTCCAACTTGCCAATTATCTGCCTCCACTAGCCTTTCTTGTTACTTTACAGCTCCCATTCTTAGCTGCCTTCACTATCTGCTTCTTCCTATCAGCTTTCTTTCAGTTATGGCTCCATTTATCCCAATATTTGGAACATAGCTCTTGGCACGATTTTACATGCCTAAAAGCTCAAATTAAGGTAGATTGTTGCTCTTGCCATTCAGATGTGCTGCATACTCCTACTCTTCAGCCCAGCTCTGTGGATGTTCTGTAAATGTCAAACCATGTTTTCTTCTTTCTACCAGAATCTTTCAACTGTTCTGTCCTTACCCTGTATTTATCACCTTTATGTTTTATGAAGCTCTTGAAAAGAAAAAAGCCACCCACAGCACCGTATGAATTCCCTTTTTCTTCCTCTTCTGCCTCCTACAGTCTCCTTTCACTTTAATCATTAATACAGTTTCAAACTACTTATCTTGATGACAAGCTTTAAGATATTCATCCATGGTCAAAAGCCAGAGAAAAACATTCCTGCTTCTATACATACAAGTTGTCATTATTCATTCAGATTCACCAAATTCTTTCATCAAAACAAGCTTCTTCCTTTATCATCTGCCAACCCTAAGAAACTAAGCCCCTTGGGAGCTCATCTGTTCTGTGAAATGCTGTCTTGAATGTGCCTTTATTCTGTATTTTCACAAAAATGAAAAGGAAAAGTTTCAGGAGCTTTATCAGTGAAAAATCATGAATCCTTGTGAGTGTTGTCGGACAAAGAGAGGGGAAAAAACCAATCAGCTTCATTGTTAAAGTGTTCAAGATGCAACATATGGGCAGCTTTGTTTACAAGATTCCCTCAGTGCCTCTCAGCACACGTGCATATAATAGATATTTCCAGCTACAGTCCTGCTATTTGACTAAATATAATCACCATGGCCCTCACTTTTACCTCACAAAGAGGTGCTCAGTTAGAAAATATCCTTATGTTGCTACATGAAAAAAGGAAACTGAATTGAAAGACCACAACAACAAACCCCAAAGTGTGCAGTTTAAAACACATTTTTCTTCAGAAGCAGAAACTTAATCTGAATTTCAAGGGTGGCAGAAATAATTAGCTTAAGAAAACACATGCTTTCATTATTAAATATAGCAACAGGATCTGTCAGCAGCATCACCTGAGTAATTTATATGCAGACAAAAGCAGGAAAAAAGTCAAGCAAATACCAACAGATTCATGTTAAGCAGGTATGGATCTCATTCACATGAACAGCCATGAGGTAAAGCATGTTGTTCCACCAGAAAGGAGCAGACACAAGAGTTGTACTAGTTTTACTGTCTGGTGGTAATCTTTGAAGATTTTATCACCCCTCTACCTCCTAAATCTGAGCCTCAATTCCACCTTCAAAGCTGAGTAAAACAGAACCCCCAGAGCCCTCCCATGACCTCCCCTTTCCCCAGAGCCCAGGTGGAGCTGGGGAGCACAGAGCTCACATGGGGAGCTCTCCCCACATACTCTACTCTGCAAATGGACAGCTCTACAATGCAAATTCACTTCTCACCATTGACACTGGGAGGGGTGGGACAGTCACAGAAGCAAGGAAGCAGCACCAGGGAGGCAGCCTGGGAATCACCATTAGAGAGGGAACTTTATAAGGCAGACAGGAAACCCTGAAATGAGCATAAGGGTGCTCTGTGATACCCTATCTGTAATTCACTCAGCACTCAGGCTGGAGCTAGGCTAGACTCCAGGGTGTACAAGTCACACCAGGTAACTTTTCTAAACCACAATTAAAAATATAATCAACTGAACAAGGACAAGAAAATCCTCCCTTTTCTTAAAATTTTAAACAGCCTTTTCATATTTTTTTCAGCATTACCCTGCAAAACCTAGAAACTATGAAAGGATTAATTTATGAAGCAGCACTATTGAACTCAAAACCAGGAATCCATAAAACAATTGTACACAATACCTTTAGAAGACAACAGAAACTCCTTGCACAGCAAAAATGCAGAAGACTGACTAACATATTGCCCTTGTTGCTGGTTCTTTTATAGCTTGGGTGTGATTTGGGAAGTCTTACAGCTGAGAGACCTAGGGAAGGTTTGGCTGGTTGGCAGCAGCTGTAGATAGTGAAATTCAGATTAAATGAGAAGGCACAGCTGACTTGCAGTCCCCAGTCAGGGGAACCAGCAAAGAAAGGAGTGAACAGGGTAAATGGTCACGTGTGCATTTGGGAAGGGGAGATGGGGCTTCACAACGTGACAGTTCTATGACCAGAGACAGCCTGTCGGTCACAGTTTCCCTTCCCTCCACTGAGAAATGTGTTGCTTTGTTGAATTTTAGCTATTTCATCTGCATAAAGGTAGAAAGATGTTATTTCAACATTGGGATGACTGCCTCTGGACTACAAGAGCTGGATAACTATCAGCTTTATCTTCACATTTTTCTGTTAAGGAAATTTGTTGCTGCCAGCTTCCCAGTTTGTGTTTCACCTTCTGTTCCAGACTAGCACTGAGGGCAATGGATGCCAAATGTAAATTTCTCTTTGTTGCTCTCAGACCACTCACAGTGCGCAAGAGCCCTGATTCGGTGGTGTCAGCAATGAATTTTTGATGTAGATGCTCAGAGCTGCTTCTCCACCTGGCTCTCAGAAGGTAGGGACTGGTGAGATATCTGAGGGTGATGATGACCACGAGTGCACAGCTGAGGTGTCTCCAGCATTTGCAGCTGCAGGAACTTAAACTCTTCATTAGCACAGCAGCCTCAGAGTAGCTGATTTGGATCATACAAAAGCCAAGCGAAGTGCCCTGCCCCGTGTGATGTTACAACTTTGTTTAGAATTGGTTGGTGTTGGACACAAAATGTCCTCGAGGCTGTCTGTTACTTGCAGCTTAAAAGAAACCCATTTGAGTGAGACAAAGAGGATGCTCTAACAGCAGTGATATACAGTTAATAATGTCAGTAGTGGAGGGTAATGTGCAACCATTAAAATGAGAGGCAGAGTTTCATAGCTGCAGCTATTGTCTAACCATCAAATTTAACTTTTTTTTTCTTCCAATATCTATCTCTATAATTATACATCTAATCTCTCCACTATGGATTATTCATAAGGTTTTTCCATGTTTTTCTATGGGGCACGCTGGCAGACAATCGCTAATTTAAGAATGGTGTCTCATCCTTAGGAAACATGGAAAATTTTGCCCCAAGTACAAAAATACTTGTAATTATTTCTTTTTTTAGAATAACCCAACTCTACCAGCCCTAATGTCTTTCTTCATTTATGCTGCAGTTGCATTTGGACCTTTCACTTCTCAGGAAGTCTAAAAAAGAGAATGTATACTCCAATTTGTGGTCAATGATCAATAGCACTCATTCAGCCTCCTAATACACCCTGATGTGTCAAAAATATTTGCATATGTGTTTCATTAATAGATAAATTAAGGTCTATCTTGCAGAGAGTGAGACTAGCAGAGGCAGGATAAGAACACTAAACTCATTTCTTGCTGTGATGGAAAGCTGCATACTCTGGCTTTTTTATAATGACTGAATTGCTTCTTCTTACAAAATATTACTGAATCTCCATATTAAGAGAGATCTTGTGCTCTTCCCTTTTTTCAATGCTTCCTTGTCCAGTGTTGGGCTCTTTTTTTTTTTGCTACATGCATTTCTCTCTTACTTTTGAAAGGAAAAAGGAGTGAATTTCTTACCGACTCTAACACCCTGTCAGCTGAAATGCTGAATGAGAAACCATTTTTCCTCAGCAGTTTGCTCATTTAAATGTCTGCCCATAGGTTTATTTCATAAACTACATCGTAAATGAGCTGAAAACGCTCACATCTTTCTAACTCCTGCCACTTTCCGCTGACTAGGGGAACCCAAAGCCTAGACCTGAGGATGTTTATTCAGCACCAAAGTCCTCTACCGAAAGCTTTTTCTTCTTCTTAAGTAGTCTGAGTGCTGAAATAATGCTCAGGCTCAAATTAACAGACCTGGTCTGCACACAAGGTTATACTCTGCCTGCAGAAATGAACAATTCCTTGCATCCAAAGAAGTAATTATAACAGCACCTGGCAGCATCACTGGAAAAGGGGCCTGTCAGCATTTTCTCCAGACCCTCTTATGTAGACTTTTATAGCTCAGTCATTTAAATTTCCTTCAGCTTAAAACTCTATATAGAACTTTCAGTGGCACTTTTGTCAGATATGGTTTGTATGGCCAAATTCATTTATTCAGTCCATGAAATAGTGGTTTTGATAAAATTGCAGAAGTAGACTGTAACTGGTTATTTTCCCCTGAGTATCTTTAAAGAATAAGAATAGATCATGATTTTTTTTGAAAAAACCCTGATTTTATGTGTGTACACTTGCTAAACACATTCTTTGAAGCTTTGTGCGGTTTGAAGAGCTAGGAAGAACATCTTGCTTAAAATGACAGGATCATATTTAAAAATACAATTTTATGAATATGTATCAATATCAAACAAAACAGCAATAAAAGTGCAAGCAAACCAACTCCACAACCTGATTGTACACTTTTTACCCCATATGTGATATGAGAAATTACACAGTGGGTCTCATGTTTGGCTGTAAAATGGCGCCATTTCAGTGAAACCCAAGAAACTTTTTCTAACTGTAGGACTGAATTAGGGCAGAATTATATATCCTCCCTCCTGTATCCATCTATATTTTTTTTAAAAAAGAAATGAAATGAATTCAATTATCAGGACTATTATCTTTTCCAGACTGATACACTATAATCAATTCAGCCTTCAAGCTTGAAAAGAATTCATGTCATCCAACTTTGCTTAATCCATCTGACCTCTCCATAGTGAGAAAGGATTTTTAACACTAGAGAAATGTTTTATAAAATCTAGGTAAGTAAATGGTCCTGCCTGGCTGCTTCCTCATGGTACACCTTGTTAGTTTTATGTAACTTCTGGTTGTCTTAAAAATATACAGTTAATATTTTATGTAACTCTAGTTCCAGGTACAGATTCAGTTGCTTAGCAGAGCTTTTCTCATGCCCCACTAGAAAATGAAACAAAGCAGAGAATCACATTAAATAAAAATTAAAAAAGGGAGAAACAACACTCTAAGGTTAAAACTCATACATTTCCATAGAAGGTTAACCTGTTAACCTTATGTCTAAGCCACTGTCCTAGTGCTTGTCTGGCAGTTGTTGTCATTCCAACTCTTGCATCCAGCACTGTATAAAATGTGTGTCAACTCTAGAGCTAACAAACAAAATGTCCCACTGAAAATAACCCCCCAGTTCCAAGCTATGAGAAACAAAGGCCAGGACTTGATTTAAAAACAAAACAAAGCCAAAAACAACCAACCAAACAAAAACCCCAAACCAAAACCAACCAACAAAAAGCCAGGTCACGACAACAACAAAACAACCCAAACCCCTGAGTTTTTTACAGAGCAGTATTTGTGTTAGTTTCCTTGCTTCCCTGGACATGCATATCTTTGGCAGAATTAGCTTCTTGTGTAATATTTATGGCATTGTCTTACAAAGGAGAGAGATAGAGGGAAAATCTTATCTCACAGTGTGTTTCTGAGCTTTCTTACGAAATGAGGACCAATGTGCAAAATAGCATAAACATGCAAATTATCCTATTAAATTATTATCCTACTTAATTATCCTATTAAACCTCCAGAAGTTTACAGTAGACCCTCGCTAGTGACACTGAACTGCCTTAGTTTCTGGTGTTTGAGGAATGAGAGAGAGATGTGGAGGTGAGGCTCAGCTGTCTGAAGGGACTTGCTAGAAAGAAAAGAGACAAATCTGTGACGCTGGATGTCCCCTAAAGGCTGACAACTGCCCTTGTCCCACACTGGTAATAAGACACTCCCTGAGCTTCATGTGGAACGGACAGCTGTGGTGAATGTCCAAGAAAATTGAATGCATCTATATTTTAATTTAAAAATGTATGTTAACCTAACTGCAGAAGTAGGAAACACTATCTAAAATTATTTCAATACAGAAGAGGTTAGCTATGAAAACAAAAACAGACATAATAATTTCCAGAAAACAGTTAAATGAATTAACCACTTCAGGATATGATGAGTAAATGAGGAAGTTGGATTGGCTTCTCTTGCTGCCAGATGATCAAGGAGAAATTCTCTCCATTCCAAAAATCATAAATTCTGCAGAATGATACTTCGGTTATAATTGTTCCTACAAGCTTGATGCTCTTCCAAAGTGCCCCAGTCCCTACATAGGGAAAAAGATCAACATTGCTGGAGGCAGGGAGAGTTTGTTCTGTGGTTTAGAATGCTCTGCTCCCTGCACTCAGATGTTCCCCCCTCCTCCGTGGTCCCTGAGGTCAGGCTGAACCATGCCCCAGTCAGTGGCCACAGGAACTCAGGTGCTGTGACCCAGATCTGCCCCAGGTGGACTCAGGCCTGGCTGGCTTTGCCCGGGGCTGCCCCGAGAGGGCTGATGTGACCTGATTATACAGGAACAGAAGTCTCTGAAATAGGACAGGAGGGACCACACAGGGAATGAACACACACTGAACATCTATGATTGTTTCCAAGATTATATTATTTAGGCTCCTCCTAATCCTTCTGGTAGCCTGATAACTGTCTCAGTATTCCCATTATAAGTTTTTTAATTATTAATTCATTAGGACAGAGGTTACAGCACTGGGTGATACATCAAAGCCTTCAGCTCAGCTGTGACAGAAGAATATTTGGAGTCCTGTGTTGAAGCTCTGTGTGTGATGAGGTTCTTTGTCTTTTGCCCTGAGGCAGAGTCAATTGTTTTTCACTGGCGATAGTTTTCTGCTAACCTTGTGGATAAAATTTATTGGATTTGGACCACTGGTTGTCAAGCCCCTGGTCAAGAATCCATCTATTGCATTGTTACAGTTTCACGCTCCCCTTTCTTATCCCCTCTTAGGCCTTGCTCTGTCCCATTGACATCTTTTATTTCCCAGCTAAACTCTGCCCCCAGCATGTTTTAATTTGTTCTTGAGTAACAAAATGTATTAATTTGAAATAATATTTCAAACTATATTCCTCTCTCAAACTAACAAACTGCTAATATACGTGTACCAAGAGCATCCAAAATAAAAACAGTAGAAGATTCTGGTTTTTAGGGTGTACAATATGAAAAAATGCACCATGTGTAGAACAGAAAAAAAAGAGCTCCCCAAATGGTGGTGGGGGATGACAGATGTTTCAGAGCAGGAACCCTGGCTGATCCCCGTGAGGAGGCTCACAGGCAGTGCTTGCCAAGCTCACCTCATTGTGGGACACCAAGGACATGCGCTCTAAGGTTACCCTTGAATTTAAGCAATATCACAGCCCAGTCCTTCCCTTCCAAAGATCCAGGTGCTGAATCCCTTCTTTCAGAATCCGAGAGTCCACGAAGAGCACAGCAACCCAAGCACAAAAGCACAGAGTTCTAACCCACGTTCTGTCATTCATACGTACAACATTCAGACTTTTGGTGATAAGCACCATTATTTATTATTTCCTAAACACTATTTGCAGCTATTTGCTAAACACTGCTGCTATTTACCTTTTTTTCCAGAAGAATTAACTAAGAGGTGGTTCCTGACTGTGTAGCCTGAGTCTCATGCCTGGAGGTAATCTGCTTTTACCAACAGTGCAGGACCTCCAGGCTCCCTGCTCACACCTCAGTAACAGGATAAACACAGTGAGGGAAATCTGTGGTGTGTCTCCACTGATCCGGGTTGCTCAGAAAGCAGCCAGGCCCTTCAAGCATTAACACATGGTAATTATCACCTACACCTAGCTCACATGACAAATTATATTCCCAAATCATTTCCTTAACCATGATATTCGCTTTTTAATGAGCCATTTGAAAAGTAAATGAAAACCTCCAGGTGTGAATGCTAAATGAAAATGTTTAATAGAAAAAGATATATAACAAGAAATTATCATCTATTAATAGTGTTGAGAGAATTAGGTGGTGGAAATGCTTTAAAATCTCAGCCAGAGAACTAGGTAAAGTGACATTTCCTTCGACAAGTTGAGCCAGAAGGATGTGTACTTCATAATCCATCTGAATGATGGGCAGGGAAGGCAAGAAAGCAGCAGAAGATGGACAGGGACAGAGCTGGCCAAGGAAAGGCGAGGAGCAAGGACACAGCCCTGCATCCCCAGCGGGACAGATCTTCATGGGCAGGAGAGCTGAGGCAGCTCCTGCTTCCTCCTCTCTTATCAGTACTTACCACAAGAGAGCCACGAGTGGTGGGTTCACAGAAGAGACCAGTGAATTTAAGCGGAGACCACTGGAGAAATGTCAAGCAATGTCTCCATATAGATGCTGTGTGAAAGGTGTCCAGAGGCGTATTTATAAATATGTAATATATATATGTTTATTTTTATGAGCATTCCTGACTAGAGACTTACTGCCTCAGCTGCTACACAAATCGGATGAGAAGTACGATGAATTCATGATCCAGTGTGCACTTATGTCATGTCAGCACACGCCAGGACACAAACACATCTCCATCTGTATATGTACATGTAAAGCAAAGCAGATGCATTCCAGACAACCAGCAGGTCTTGCTATTCCTTCCAGGAGTGGATTGAGAACAAGAACTCAATATATGGAGGAAAACAGATCTATTTCCTTGTGCAGAAGGTAAAAAAAACAAGAAGAAAGATATTTTAGAACATTTCCAAGTAAATTCTAGGCAGTTTCTCTAAACTCAGTTTATTCAAGTTTCCCCTTAGTAGATATTTGTCACTCTGTGTGCTCCTGAGAGTCCATTGCAGATCTACTGCGAGGCAGCTCAGGCTGTAATGAATTCTGCTTTTAACTTGGACATCCCCAGTTCGGTCTCCAAGAGGATGGTTATTGCATATCAAAGGATATAAATAAGACTGTGTGACTAATGAAGCCAGCCTTGTTGACCAGATGGCAAGGAATGATTGGAAGATTTGAGAAAATTCCACAGGCAATAATTTGTTCACATAAGTGATCTGACAAACACTTATGAATAAGGAATGAAGTAATAAAAGTCACATTCTTCTTATGGATATTTTGTAGAACTGGAAAAAAGGGCTAAATTATTTCAATAAATGATTTTTTTTAGGAACAGTTTGACCAGATGCAGATGTAATAAATAAGGTGATATATGACCCCATTGGGTGGCCATTAAAACAGCTAGTGGAGAGCAAATAACACGTGCTCATTAGTAAGGTAGGGATCATATGACAAAAATCTCTAGGAAAAAAATGGTGCTTATAGTTGGGAAAAAGTAATTTGTTACATTTAAGTTGAAATAATGGTCTGGTACCAAGCTACATATCGAATAAAATGTCTTTAAGCGTATTCACTCGCCTTTTCTGCTCATTACCTGCTCTAATACTTATATTTCAGAAGAAAGGTGTAAGATGCAGCCCTCAAAACCTACTTTTTATCAAACTAAAAACATCCCAAGGACTGGAAAATTGCAATGCTGTGACTGGAATGAGAGTTGGGGACTTTGGACTGATTTATTCCCTATACCAACCTGTTGTGTCTCTGAGACTATTTAACATAAATACGTGATGAAATCCAAACAGAAACAGTTGGTTAAAAGGAATTAGAGGTTTCTGATGTGACTCAGCTCGTGTTAGTAAAACAAAAATTTACAATCAGAACTCACCTGGAATCATTTTGAAGATGGCTTTCAGGAGAAATCTGCATCTTTAACACCTGCAGTTAGCCCAAAGACATGTGGTTGTTCCCCAAGCATTTCTTATCATTCTTTCTTTGAGCAGCACAGAATAAATTGTACAGCTAAACAAGCTGATAGCAGTGATATAAATGTCCTGACTTTGCTGAGGGATGCTGAAATCCCCTGAAGAACTTTTTGTTGACAAGCTTGCTTGTACCTCAGGGGCATAATTCCACAGCAAAAATTTCATCTGGCAAAAAGGTTCTTTACCTGCATCTGTGATGGCACAGAGGAAGAGATTTAGGAATTAAATTGGGGGTTTTGACTTAGAAAATCCTCCTGCTTATTATCAATGATTGCTTTTATGCTTCCTAAGGAAATGAAGCTCTTCAGAGTTTTATGAGAAAAAACAGAAGAGAGAGGAGCAGGTGTCTGTGAATTAAGCATTGGATCTGCTGTTTCCCACATCCAGGAAAAGGCCTATTCCCTCTATGTGAGTAATTGAGTACTGGGTGACAGCAGTGGCTGCTGTACAGCCTGCTGATGGATAGTTTGGTGTGTAAAGCACTACAGCAGCTTCTGCACCGCTTCATCTTTGCTGTGTCAAGTGCTTTAGTTATGAGGTTTTTACATTGGTTTCTATCTTCTGTTTCATTTGAAACACCGTTTAGGCCAATGGCCATTTTAGCAAACTGGTATTTTCAGATAAAAAAGCACCTGAAAAATCAATCCAGCAACCTCTGCTGAAGATGCCGTTCCCTGCTACCGAGTAAGATTGTTATGAAAACCTATTCTCAGATTCAGTATAAACATGGGCTTGTTTTGGGAAGAACTCACAACAACCCAGCAGCCAGTTGGAAAAGTGTTCTGGTTTCAGCTGTTACTTTTCTTCCTATTGGCTATGACAGTGCTGTATTTTGGATTTAGAATGAGAATGAGGTTGATAACACACTGATGGTTTAGATGTTGCTGAGCAGAGCTTACACTAAGTCAAGGGCTTTTCAGCTCTGGCAGCAACGGGGCTGGAGGGCGCAAGGAGCTGAGAGGGGACACAGACAGAGTCCAGGACAGCTGATCCCAACTGGATAAGGGGACATCCTGTACCATATGGTGCCATGCTCAGCATATAAAGCCGGGGGAGCTGGCTGGGGGTTGCAGCCCACAGTGCAGGGATGGCTGCACATCCGTCAGCGGGTGATGAGCAGCTGATTGCACATCCCTCATTTTGTAAATTTTTTATCATTATAATTATTTTTTGTTCTACTGAGCAGCCTTTATCTCAACCCATGAAGTGCTACCTTTTTTCCAATTCTTTCCTATCCCATATGTGTGTGTGAGCAAATGGCTGTCTAAACCACAACAAAAATGAAACTCTGTTGCCCTTCTTCATAGGGACTGACAGGCTGTTAGAAATGGAGAACCAAAAGCAGAAATACAGGATTGCTCTGATCTCTTTTGGAGACATCAGAAGTGTTCCCTTTGTCTGCTAAGAGAGCAGGGGTAGGTCTGAGACAAAAACTAGGCACCAGCTTCACGGTGATGCTTTCAAGCGTCACAGATTCCGTGCTTCATAAAGGCAGTCTGAGATTTTAATTAACATGGTACAGTTTTCTCCCTCAAACATGTTTACAGTCTTTCACCTCTCAGATTTTTCTTCTTCTAGAGGTTTGTTGAATCTTAAGCTAAGAGTAATTCTTGTCTTCAAGCCTATGTTCTTCCCTGAGTCATGTTTATCAAAGTCATGAGATGATCTTGAAAGTAAGGCCAAGCTTTTTCAGCTGTATAAATTAAATATGTTTTTCTCCCTGCTAGAATAGCAGAGCAGTGACTGTTCTAAATATAATGGTTGCAGCAAGGGAGAAAAAAGTCCAATTGCATCTATAATCTAATCTAAATGTTGTGATTAATATCCTTCTCTTTTCATAGCCAGCCATGTGACACTTATCCATGTTATACATTTTTTAAAGCTATCAACTGCATAGATTTTTTTTTTCTAGGAGAATTAATCACAGCCCTAAGTGCATGGATATTGTTAGAAAAGAATCAGTCCTAACAAGCTTTCAGCATTGGGGTTGTTAGACTTTGTGGAAGAAGGCCAATCTGGCAAATAAATTCTGTTAAAAAAACCCTAAACATTTGAAAAGCTTGTCATTTCTGCATCTATAAGAAAATTAATCAGAGGCAGAACTAAATGGAAAACTAAATGTAGAAGTAAGTGATAAGAAGAAGGTGAAGTAATAAATAAATGCAAAAATTTGTACCAGAAGGACTGAGGAGGTGAATTATTCTTCCTCTGCGGTTACAGTTTAGGCCTATTTTTACATCCTTTCTCTCCATATAACTCTGTGTACAGCCATGGCAGACATCTAAAACACGAGGTGGTACCAGAAGCAGAGCACACAGACCCTCAGGATCCAACTCTTGCACTTCCCTGTTTGATGCTGGAATGGACCAGAGGGAAGCTCACAAGTCCTAAGGATGGTAAGGGTGGGTAGGGTAGGTACACATGTGGAAACCGACAACTGCTCTGAAAGTTTCACAGAGCTCGATTGGGACACAATCTCTTGGTACCCGTGAGAATTTTAGCATTAATAGAAGCAAGAAATCAAAACATCAGATGAAAGAATGCACAGCTGCTCGAGGGAGCTGTTTGTTGCTTTAGATTGCTTTAGACGGGTGTTAGTTTCAAGCAACCAGTAGTTTTGTGGGGTGTTAACTTAGAAGCCAATAGAGACATAGCACAGGTGCCGGGACACTGCATAGAAAGGGGGCTTTGTAGAAATAAAGGAAGCTTTTGCATTTGCATTATCCCTGGCTGGAGTTGTTACTTTGTGTTGTGACCACCTCAACAGCGACATGCACACATCTAGAAAGCTCTCAGAATACATATGTAGATAAGTAACATCTGATTTGGAGTGACTGATTTGTCACTGGGACACTCAGCTCTATGGAAAGGACCAACCACACAAACACAAATGTGGAGACTTTCCAGATTCCTTGCTGAAATATTGTCAGAGCACTGGACTGATAATTCAGACCTTTGCACCCAATCTTGCTATGGAAAAAGATTTTAAAGAAGGTCAATTTCAGTTCTTTTTGAATACAACTCCTCCTCCTCCTCCTTTGTGTTTTCACTCCTCCTCACCATCACCCTCAGCCCTGTCTCTGATTTGATGCAATTAATGAATAGAAGATGCTCTGATAAGTAAACCAAGCAGATAATTCTTTATTAATGAAACATTCCAAGAACAGCAGGCCCTAGTGAAAAGATAAATTTTGTTATTTGTCGTCTCGAGACCAACTTACACCTTCATTTGGACCTGTTCTGGCTCTGCTGAACACAGGAGGCCCAATAAACTTGTTCAGATACAGAGTTCCCTGTCCGAGGCCTTGCAGAGGCACAGCTGTCAATTAAATCAATTGCTTATCCCCAAATAGAATGATCTGGCTCTTAGCAAGTATCAGCATGAAGAAAAAGCAATTTTAGGTTAAAATAAAATAAACAGTTGGTTAACAAAAATGCTTGTTAATTTTCTTTGAGTGGCTGGATTTTATTCTATTGGGGAGAGAAATTCCCATACAAGTATACTGCAAGAAAAAGTGGTCCAAGAAAAATTTCATAAGAAAATGTTACTTTTACAAATATCTGCCTCTCCAAAGCAAAGCATGGATAATTTAAATAGTAGTTATTGTAATTTTGGCTCAACCTCTGATTAATTTGCTAAGGTGATCATATGATATTGTTGAAGTATAGTGTGATAAGAATTAAATATCAAATTCTAGGGACCATTATAGGGTATAAAAAGCCCCAGCAAACAGATATTTTTGAATTGCTTCCTTCTGCACACAACACATGACTGAGGGCTCTCCATGCTTTAAACTCTCGTCAAGCTAGCAACGCTCTATTCACTTTCTTAATTCAACCTCAAACTCAAATGTTTGACTTCCTTTTATTCTGCTTATAAAAATTGAAATGCTCTTCAAATCACCAGTGATTTTGGAGGGTTTTTTTTCCATGTTATCAGTAAATGTTTTGTCTCCTGGTTTAACAAAGGCTTTCAGTCTGCACAGCAAGTTGTAGTTTTTTTGCCCCTCTTGCACTCAGGAAAAACACCACCTTTATCTCATCAGCAGTGCTAATAGAGGTTGTCCAGGCTTTTCACAGAGCTTACTATTGAACTGTCAGACAGGTCCATTTTCCCTCTACAACAGGCATTTTTAATCCCCTCACTCTTTTCCTCTCTGCTTTCAGTGGAATTTTCACTGAGTATGTCACTGCATATGGGATTTTTGCCCATTTATTGCCAGACATTCCAGCTTTTACTTCCTCTGGCACAAAGTCAGGACACAAAAACTAAGCACTCAGTTTAGATCCAAATTTAGGTATATAATAAATATCGTGAAAGGCTAAGTTATGTTCTTATCACTGTGATCATTATTTTCTGAGTCCTAAAACACAGAACATGGCCAACAACTACTTGCATGGAGGTGGTTTGAAGAGATTAACTTCTTCATCTACCCTGTAGGAAATGTTTAATCTCCAATTTCCAGAGAAAAGAAATGGGTAGGAATTAATCACGGATGATAGGTTATTTGCCTATTTAATACTTCTGTACCGCATTATGAACACAGATTAAAAAAGAATGAAATTTAAGAAATTAGTGAATGAGTTATAAATATGAATGTTTGTTGATCTGAATTTACTTTCTGTTCTCCTTATGTCTCCCGTGCTCTTGTTTTTGAGTCCTCATTGCTCAGATGAAGTAACAGATGTATTTAAGACACTATGACCTGACAAAAATATTTACCATTGTTTAAATCTTTAAAAATGCTTATTCTGTTAATTGGTCACAACACAGAAGTATGTGGGAAGAAATTAGTGACATCAGTTCAGAAAGTAGAAAAAAGTTCCTTCCTCTAGGGATCCTAATTTTCATAAATGGGCACGTGTGCTGAAAGACTCTCTATTCTTTTCTTTTGAAAGTCACAGTGTGTGACCTGGAACTGCTGCATTTAACCATGACTGAAGAAAAAGAATGACAAAAGGTGCTTTATGATTCAGTCCAACTCAATCTATGTATTTCTAATGCAAATGGAGACATTCAGGAAAGCACATTCTTAAAAAGCTTTTTTGAAAGCTTTCGTATCTGTAGAGATGGATCTTTATGCTGTGGGTGCCTTGGGTTTTTGTTTAGTTTTTTTTCTTTTTCTTTTTTTTTTTTGTAATTTCTAGTAGACTGGTAAGGGAGTTTATATTACTTACTAAAAGCTGAGCACTGGCGAATTATGGGTGTAATCACATAAAGTATCCATTTTTCTGTGCCGATTCTCTGTCTTACTATGTCACAAGAGTGCTCTTTGATTTGTAATGCTGAATTTCTCTTTGAAAAATAAATTATCCTTCAATTGTAAGCTTTAAGTTTCTCAAATTTACAAGCTCTACAAGCACTGCTGTCACTTGTCCACTAAGCTTCCATGCTATGCAAACTTATTTCCAAATAAGCTTGTGCTGCCAGGAAAAAGGAGAATAAAAATTCCCAAGTTCATGGGCTGTAATATACCAAGACCTAATCTCTTTAGAGTAGTAGAAGTAGGTTGTTTTCCCTTTGTTAAATTCTCATTAAGAAATCCTGGAATAGTGCCATTTCTTGTTTTTGCTTCTCATGCTCATCAAGACAAATGTTTTTGATTACTGCTGGACCAGACTTTGCTGCAACCACTCAACAATTGCGTTATCAGTCATTTTGCTATCAGTCTTTACACCTCATCAGTTAAAATACGTTTTGTCCCCAAGGTGTAATTTCCTGGAGTTTCTTTGCAGACTTTTTCCAGAATTAAATTAATGAGTTCTGCTTGCTAAAAGAAAACACTACGTCCACAGCTCCATTTATTTGATGAATCCAGCTAAATACAACTCCGCAATTTGACTTGACTAAATGGTTTCTGACAGGATGTTGGAGTTATAACGAAAGAGGCACTTGGCATGCTGTGGTATCTCCTATCCAGTGCCTGTAAGGTGATGGCATCAGTTTGTTTTTACAACACACTGTGCTAATTTTAGTAATTCCAACACGACCAAGAACATTAAAAAGTCATTTTCTGTGTGTGCTTTTCATTTTCACTAGGCCTTTAAAATAAAATTAACTTAATCAGTCAATCTCAAAAATGTGCATTCATATATCAAATAATAAAATCTCAATAGACACAGTATATGTTTTGCTCAGCCTCATGGTTCTTGTCATTAATTCTTACATACAACTTGAGAACAAGAGGTCATTTAAATAGCTTGAGTGTATTGGTCTCCAATCACCTGCCAAGTGGGTTACACTGGCATGTAAATGTACAGCCTGTGCACTGGTCGTATTATTTATCATAACACCAGGGAGAATTATAACAATTTATGTGCCTGGGCAAGGTTTCTTGGTCTACCTGGCACTGTATGACTAAGTAATGAATCTATCAGCATCGTGTATTTTCCTGTAGTTTCAAATTTCTGGGTTTTTTTTCAGCAATGAAATCAGCCTTCTATATAAATCTGACTTTTTCCTTCTAGTACTTGGTGCATTGTACATCACTTCTGAGGGACAGAAGAACTTTTGGAAGAACCACTCTCCAAACATGACACTCTGAAGGAAGTCCCTCTCCTAGAATTGCTTTTCTGTTCCTTTTCCATGATGTGATGTTCAGGTCTTGTTGTGGGACTGCAGGCTGGGTGGGCTTACGACAGACAGCTTTGGGCACATTTATGTAAATGATCAAATCTGTGAAGTCATTTAATGAAAAGGCTTTTGAGAATAATCCAGTGTAAGGAAAACACTACTCTTTGCATAATGCTATATGTTCAAGCAATTATTTTCCTTCAGGCTTTGCAAGTAATTTCCAAGAAACTCCCACTGCCACTCTTTAGCATGGTTTTATTTGAAGATTTACTGATGAGTTTTTGCTTTTGTAAAAGTCAGAGTGGAGATGTCCTGTCTGCTTTCACATGGATGAATCAAAGGTGGTGGGCAAACAACGGAAGAGAAGCACCTTGGCATTTTATTTGACACATACTCAGGAAAACTTCTAGATAAGTGGCAAGAGTGTTGTGCAGACTTAGTGCAGAGTGGGGAAACTTCAGGTCATGGAAGAGGCACTGGGACCACCTGTGAGAGAACAGCTCTGAGAGCCCTGTAGCGTTCACGTATGTGTTCTGGGGACATGAGACAGAGAGAATGAATCAAAACACAAATCTTAGACATCTCTTTCCTTGCTCCAGTCTGCTGAGATGAGATGCCTCTTTTGCTACTGTTGACTTTTCATCCTCTGCTGCACAGATGGTTATGGGTTCCCAGCCTCTTGCCTTCCTGGTGCCATCTGTGCCCTTGCAAGATTCCCTGGGGAAGCAGCAAGTCTCCAAGGTAAAATAAATTGCCCACATACTCCAAGACTTCCCCATTAATTTTAACTCACTGTAACACACAGGTCATATCTGCCTTTGCACAGAACTGCTAATGGACAGGAAATTTGGCCTTTTAGGTCTGTCAGGACGCAAATAACTGGGAATTCACCACACGTGATCAGACCCTCAGGTGCAGGCATTACTATCATAGACAAAGTCATGTGCCACAGGCCAGTGTTATAAGACAAGAGTTTCATTAGTACTACAACTAGGATCAAAATGCTATTGATGTATGTTAAAAAAAAAA
>VZTE01002035.1:0-27048 GCA_013397775.1 Eulacestoma nigropectus | reverse complement strand
AAAAAAAAAAAAAAAAATCCATAGTTTCCTAAAGCCTTTGGAGTCTTTTATTTGTTTTTTTAAGAAAACTAAAGTTGTAGTGCTAGAACATGGCAGCCCTTTCTGGTGTCACTACAAGTACTTTGCACCACTGACATTAAGAGTTATGAACAAAAGGTAGAGAGAAAATATATACGAATGCAGGGTTTAGTCTAATCCCTACATACAGCAAAACATCATCTCTCCATTTGTTGCAGTCATCTAGGTGTTTTATTTATTTAGCTTTATTTCTCTCACTGATTTGATCCAAAACATGCAGTATGGGATTTCTTACCATGAATGGCAATGATAGGTTTTCATTCCATCTTACACTGTTTTTAAATTACTTGATGTAATAGTTTCTATACTAATATTTTTAATTTTCTGTGGCAAATATTGAATTGAGGCAAGTATATTTACTTCTTCTGCAGTAAGACCAGACCTTTAGTCACACAAAAATCTCTCTCTGCCAGTGTAATATAGGCTGGTAAATCATCCCTGTGACATCTCTGCCTTTGTTTCTGTAGAGCAGACCGTGTTTCAGGGGTTTCTGTCAATCACAAGAGCATCTGTTTTTCCTTGTGGGTATTTCCATCCACAATTCATGGGGTGTGTGTTCAGAGATAACAGCTGATCTAATTTCATCCAGGAAAATAAATGCATTCAGATAAGGTGAGAGGGGAGTAATTGAGTTAAAATCTGTCTGCTGTGTGACAGCAGAGATCAGATATGCTCTTCATACCTTTTGCTGAAATTGCCATTAATAACCAGGGATGAGTGAGAAATAGACTTCATCTTACTTTTCTCTGAATGGTTCTCCAAAACAATGACTTTCAGTGCTAATTACCTAACAGGAGTAGGTGTAAGTTTCTTTGTGGTATCATGCCATCCTTCACAGAAGGTAACGTAAATGCACTTCTGTGAGGTCCAATAGACAGTTCAAATGGGAAACATGCTGTGGGTTTCTGCAGTGTTGGATTTCTGTGAATCAGGAGTGCATGCAATTTGTTTTGAGATGTGTTTTTCTCACTGACATCAACACAGCTAGGTGAGAAGCTTGCTAGGATTCTTTCTTTTTTTTTTTTTTTTTCTTCAGGATCCTGAGCATCACAACATGCAATTTCTTATTTCTGTTACCAGCTCCAGTACCTGCAGGGCAGCAGACAGGTGTGCCTGTCTTTTCACAAAACAGAACTCAAGATCTATTGCTCTCCTAATTGGACTGAAAAAGACATCTGTATTTTTTCTGGCCCCTTTTTTTTCAGGTAGAAGGCCCATTGTGTGCAACTGCTCTAAAAAGGCCAGCCCACAATGAACGAGGTGTCCCTAAAGCAGTGGTGGCACAGAGCAGCAAGAGATTAAACTTGTCCATCCCACTGTCACTGATGGTGTGATAGAGTTAGAGGTTGAAGAGAAGCACGCAGAAATAAGATTCTGCTGCACTGGGACCTCATAGTGACCCTGTTCAGAGAGGAAAGTCTCATTAGGCCCTGCAGATCAAACTGATTTCATGTATAATCTGAATCCAATAAAGGCTGCATCTAGAATCCCTCTTTAGCATCTACCTCTCACAAAACCAGCCAACCAAAACACCCAACAAAACCCCCAAACAGTTCTCAATGCCTCAGTGCATCTTTTGTCCTGTTTTCTGCAACATACCCAGGTTTCAGTATAACATACTGGAACTAACCTGAACTAATGCTAAGCAAGAGAGCTCAGAGCCAACTTCTCAGCAGAGGAAATTAATTCCCACAGATTTCCAAGTACGCTTGATTTTGATACCATTGTTACTTTCATACAACTACTGTTTTCCCAGGGGATGCAATCCAATACACTGGGTGTAGGAAGCTCCTAAACTGCAGATTTCAGGAAGCTGTAGAGGATTCAGAGAAGTGCACTCTACACTTAAGGTGCTCTTTTGGCCTTCTTGAGACACCCACTGATCTTTTTTTAGGGCCACTTTAAAGAAGAGACTGTGGGCCAGATGGGCCAGGACGGCCATTCCTATGTCAGGTGGAGCACTGATCTGTTCTTCTTCACAGTGTGAATGATCCCTTTCCTTCTGCTTTACAGTCTCCCTTGAAATCATCTGTCAGAGGTCACACCCTGAGTCAAAGGATAGCTGAGAATAGATACAAAGAATTTGAACTTCAGTTTGTACCTACTAACAGACTTCTTTTCCTGAAATAATCTCAGATTTGAGACTCAGAGGTAACTTTATATTTGACACACAAAGTATTCCACCCATTCAGTTTCTGTTATTTTTCTGAAAAGGAGATTATTATTACTTTCAAATGTAACTTTATGGGTTGGTTCCATTTGTTAAGCTATCTGAGAACCTGCAAGCAATGACAGAAGTACTGATATATGCTTGGAATATTTAAATGTACCTGCAGGTCTAACGATAAGTGAACTTGCATTATCATGCTTCTTTTCTAACAACACAGAAATTTTATCACCAAAACCTTCACTGGGCAGAATCTGAATATGGATTCTCTGTATGTGGATATTAGCCCTGAAGGCCTCCAACAAACCCAAAATATATTTAGACCGCAGTAAATGTTGACTACCTCCCCTCATCTCCACATCCATCTTGATATGCTTTAGCGTATAGCAGACTCTATATGAAACCAACTGTTGACATTTTTTAGATTTGCTCTTATGTTTTTCACTGGTGATTTAAAAAAAACTAATTAGGTTTCTCTTCAGGAATTTTTGGTTTGTTTGTTTATGGAAATTAAGGTCGATTTTTTTCTATTAAAAGGTTCGACTTTTAAAGCTATTTTTTTTCCCACTTCACCCCACATAAGAGGATGTTCTGCCACATATTTTTCTGAATTTTGTTTTGGGATCTAAATGCATTATTCATTAATATGTGTGAGTGGTAGGAACGCTTCACACTGGCCTGACATTGCTACTATAGGTTTCTGATATTTAGACTTTTTAAAACAATGTATACTCATGTATTACTTTTGGCTGCAATACCGAAATACTTAAACCCCCCCAATTTTACTCTAATATTTTGCACTTCTACAAGTGAATGTAGTTTCTTTATAATTCTGATGGATCAGACTAGTTTAGTGATCGCATACTGGTTTATGCTATGAATGGGCTATTAACTTCATTCCTAACTGGCATCAGCAATAAACAAAGGAAGTTTTGATTCTGTAGCTTCTTGAATCCTCTTGGGTTATACACCCTCTCCTCTTTTCCAGGTTCACAGTGAACATTTAATTTTATTTTCCAAAGGTTCCTTACTAGTTTACCTTGCTAGTCCTACTTAACTATTCTGTCATAAATCCACTGGCTATCGGGTGAATTTTAATTCTTTCTTTGACAGCTTATCTACTCAGGACTCATTTCAAAACCTTTTAACACTGTCTCTTCATTTCACTCCCTGTCCCCACCACAGCCCCTTTAGTAATCTGTCCCTGAGTCATGACCCCCTCAGCTTCTTCCAGGAAGTCTGAAACAAAGAAATGAACCCAGGCTTCCAGTGATACCACCCTTATCTCTGTCATTAATGTGTTTTTCATGACCTCTTGGCTCCCTGTCCTCACCAATCTGGGTGTGGATCTTCACTGCTTATGCTGCTCTCATGCTCTTTGTTGCCTGTCTTTTGTATTCCCTTTGCTGTATTTATGCACTTTTTCTACCTTAGTTCCTTATCAGGTTTTTACACAGGTTTAGCTTCTAGCTTTGTATACCTTCCCTATTCTATTGCCATTTTTAATTTTCTCTAAGCTGCTCTCTACTCTTACAAATCACCTTGCTAAGCTCTTCACTGAGCTGAATAAATCTTTCCTTAGTTATCTTTTCTCTTGTGTGGACTCCTATCCAAACAGCAGCTCCTTGGCTGTGCTGGCCACCAGCAGAGCAGTGAAAGCCTCTGTACATAAATCTGGAGGGATGGGATTTTCCGAGTCCATGGGCAGACTGGCTTTGCAGGGAGGCTTTGTCCAGAGGGATTACATTGCGAGGCTCTGGAGGTTCAGCTCCATTGAGAAGGTTGGTGCCTTACTGTAAAGCAGAGAAGATAAAGCTCCCTCCTCTGAAGTTTAGCAAGCAAGAGGGTAATTTCTGAGTCAGGTTAAAAACGGAGGAGAATGATGAACCTGAATTCCCGTAGTGTCTGCAAACAATGTATCTCCAACAGGGCTTTCTGTGGGACATGGTGGGTAGGTTCCAACAAGAAGCAAATGCTCTTGTGGGGTTCCGGTATTTTGACAGGGAAGGCTGGAGCCAACAATTCCCTCAGGCAGGACAGAAAGTGTTTAGCTACACCTTGTGCATTGCTACACCACGCTCACCTATGCGCTAAAGTTTCTGGTTTTATGCTGACTTATTGGAGGTTTCCTCCTCAGTTTCAATGTTCTGTGCAGGCTTGGATGAGTTATATTCTAATATAAGCAATACAGTATTTTTTATCTCTAATTACCTGACATTTCTTTTGGTATCCTCTCCTGTATTTTCTCCTGTTAGGGAGATTTCTGTTCAAAATAAAAGCTGATGCCAGCCTGACAGGAAAGAAGCCAAATGAATTCATAAAATCTCAGGCATCCTGCTGAACAGATTCCAGTGCTATTCAGCTCCTGCAATCTGAATCACTACCAGCACACTGTAAAGACCAGCAAGTAACTCCTCACCATTTTTGACAAGCCTCGGTTTTGGAAAAAACTTGGCTCCTGGTGCATTGCAAAGTTATGATAAACGTAGAACTTCCCTACGTGTCATATGACAAATTTAGAGTGAGCACAACAGGTTAGGGTTCTGTTTTATTCCTTGGTCAGACTCAGGGTACTGGGCTTTCTCCTTTGCCTGGCTCACGTTGCCTATGCAAATACAGTGAGTCACCAAGGGTTGCTATAGTGCAGTTCAATGCATGGTGCAAAAACCGGGCAGACAAAGCTTTCAGGAAATGAAAATAAAGATGCCAAGCCTGGGAAAGAGACAATGGATACTAAATAGAAGAAGAAATACGGAAAGGAGATAAAAATCTACATCAGTGGAGAATGGGGTTATATTTTTCCCTGAGTTTCAGACTCAAGACAAGAGCCCTGTACTTTGATTAATAAGAGGGATAGAGCTTCTAAAAACTAGCAATTTTTGTAACCTTCTTCCTGGTGGTTGCTTTTTTAATTGGCACACATCTGGGCAAGTAAATCTCCACTATCCCATGGGCTGTTAGTGCTTCAGCATGGGAGGAAAGTTATCTATGTTTCTTTACTGCTTATCTGTGTGACTGTTGATGCATAAGACCCTGGGATAGAGGGGACAAAGGGATGGCAGGGACACCATGCCTTGGCCCCAGTGTCGTGGGTTGTGCTGCTCAGAAAAAACATCTTCCCTGCTCAAAGTAAAGAAAAAGACAAGAATGCAACCTTCAAACAAAAAATGACCCTTCTATTCTCTCACTCCTATCTGTTGCTTCTTTACCTTTCCTTTGCTTTTCTCTGGTGCTGGTGCTGGCAGACACAGCAGGATGGAAAGAAATTAATCTTCACCCACTAAAGTATGTTTTCTCAGAGTGAAATCTGTGACTTGAAAACCAAGTTGACTTAAAAAAACTCGAACACACATACCCAGGAGGTTTTCACAGTTGTCTGATATATTTTTCAAATGTTTACTAAGCCACCATTTCTTTCTCCCCATCTTTCTAACGAACAGGACCCTGTCAGCAGCTAGGCAATAATGAATGGCTCTGGGTGAAAAACAAACCTCTCTAAAAAGTGGTCCACTGAAAACCAGTTATTTTTCTAAGGCACTGCTGTGTGGTCAGCTTGGTTGCTTTCTCTGGCTCTTGGTTGCAAGTGCCTTCTCTGGATGATATACTTTGCATTCTTTTGTAATTAGCACACCTCATAAAAACACGTCAGGTTAAAATTTTTAGTATTGTTTTAGCAGATTTCTAATTTGAAGTGGTGGGAGTTTGTCCCATGACTGTGTAAGCATGGTGTCCCTCCAAGTCTCCTCAACTTGGACATCTATTTCTTTTTAATTGCAAATATTATGGTAGGTAGATGGTTTTCTATTTCTGTGCTGCTTGCTTTCACTCTCTTGACTAGATCAGGATATATGCAGAACAGTTAAATTTTCCATTTTATCGATACAAATCACCAAAGAGTTTTTCTAGACCACTTACTTACCGTGACTCTGTTGTGACTCTGGACTTTTTTTTTTTTTTTTTTAACATTTGCATATTGTGTGTTCTGCCCTAGTAACTTTTAAACTACTTGGATAATTCCAGCAAAATTTGGCAAAGAGAGAGCATTTTCAAGCATATCAAATTGTGATTAGTCTAATAGAAATAGAGTAGCCCGAACCTATTAGTACTTTTACTGAAGATGAGTGAATTCAAGTAATTCAAGTTGGAGAGAAATCCTAAAAGCCGTGTGTCTTCAGAGAAAAAAATATAACACAAATCCAAAGGAAATGAAACTATTCACTGAGTTACACATTTTTCTCATCATAGCCAACATTGTTGGGCACTGTTATTTTCTGTTCAACTCATGTTTCACACAGTAATTCTTATCTACCAAGTAGGACATAAAAATGCTTCAGAAGGAGAAATTTTTTATCTTGCAGACTCTACAACCTCCAGCCACTGGACATTGGAGTTGTTCCACTGTTATTTGGAATAAAGTGGTTACATCTGTAAAAAAGGGCCAATTTAATCTCCTTTCGTGTACTGTCCTTGGGACAATATTTACTCTTAAAAGGTTCTAAAGTCCTTAATTAGCTGCAGCCAGGTAGTTTGTGGCAACTGGATTCCAGCTGAATTTAGCATGAGTCCCGTGGTCCTGCTGAGCAGTGCATTAACATCTGCACACCAAAAAGAGCTGCATGTCCTCCCTCAGCAGCGTGCCCATCATGGGGTAGCAAGGAAACAGCTCCTTATCATGGGATGTCTGAGCCAACATTTTTTCTTTCACATTATTGCTTCAGTATTTACCTGTCAAACCCCTTCCCTTGCAAATTTACTGTCATAAATGCATTAAACCAGCAATAACACCAGCTAATCCATTTCTTTCCAACTGACTTTTTCCAACGGGTTTTAGTCACCTGTGTAGGAAATCCTTGATTCAGCTGCCTACAAACTCACATTTGGTTACTAGCATGCTATTAGTAAGCATATCCTGAGGAACAGTTAAAAGCTGTTGAGTTATATGTTCATTTTTGCCTTGGATCTCATAGACATATCTTTGTTTTAGACTGCTGGATGGTAGCCAGCACTTCCTTGACAGTTAGCTAGAGTTTGAATGGCCAAGAGTTGCCTAATTGGTATCGAGCTGTGAGCAAATGACATCATTAAAAACATACAACTGTTTTTCTGTATAACTGCTTGTAGTTTCAGTGCAATGGAATGCCTGAGAAGCTAGAGATTATTAAAATATATGGCTGCTATAACAAAAAGTTGAAACAGTTCCTTTTTGTATTTACTTCTCATTTGAGGGGACCTGTGAATGAAATTCTTCTAGGTTAATGGCAGTGGTTTTAAATTTTGAATGACCTGATTCACACTTGGCTTGGTTTAATCATGTGTTATTCATTTAATAACTTCATCAAGAGCATAAAAATGTGTTCACAAACACTAAACGGATGGATTCTGATTACTGTCTTTCAAACATACATAGACGTGTGTGCTTTTAAGGAGGCAGATATGTTTATTTTTGAATTTTACTTGTGCAGCATGTGCAGTGTGTGCTTTGCCGGCACACGGTAATTTTCTGCCTTAGGAGCTCATATCCAAAAGCAACTGGAAAGAGTTACATACTAAAGAAGTTGGTGCTGTGTGTTCGCGTAGGAACTTGGACTTTGGCAGGTGGGAAGAGAAAGGCTCTTTTAAGTGTTTGAGGAAGCACTAAGGAAGTTACCACATCAAGTCCAGGGCAATTGCAGAAAGCAATTTAAAAAATGAGCTGTGAAAAAAATGAAAAATTGGAAGAAGAGAGTTTAGAAATTAAGATGGGGTGAATTTCATCAGGGTTTTGAGGGCAAGTGTCAAAGATGTTCGTCAGGAAAACCCTTGTTTGACATCAAGTCTTGAACTTTCTGCTTGTTCAAAGGAATGGGTTCCTTTATAATAAGATTTTCTGCTTATTTAAAAGGGAGCCTGAGGCACCTTGTCAGTTACAGAGGATTTAAGTTTCATTGAAAGGTTTCAACTTAGAAAGCAGGGCAACAACCAAGCCAGCGGAGAAAGCTGCAGATGAACATTGTATTCGATCTCTGCTAACCAAATCTCACCTCTGAAAGCTGGGTTATTCTTTTCTTGCTGCTGCTTTTAACTAGGATCCCGTTTACCATCAGATCAAAAGTAGTTACCTATTTGCAGGGATTTTAAGGGGTGGAAACAGAAAGAATAAAGAGTTGGAGCAACGATTTCTTTACTGATGTATTTTACTTGCAATCATTGCTTCTACTCCCTATTTTAATTTCCTGTTACACCTGTTTAGCTGACTATGCCACCTACAAAAAGAGACATTAATTTTATGAGTGTATCCAAGCAAAGTCCGTGAGGTGTCTGCACAATGCTGCAGGAAACTCTTGCGGCAGATGCAAGGATATAGATGCAGTATGGAGCACACAACCCAGCTTTGTTACCTGCTCGTTGTTTCCTAATTTGTGTGTACATAAAGCAGAGGCTTTAAGACTATCTGCAGTGAAAAACTTGAAAGTCAGGAAAAGTCATAAAAAATGTTTGTGGGGTAGAACATTGCCTAGGCACAACTTTTTAAGCAGATGTACTGAACACCATTAGGGCTGTGCTATGATGAGCTGCAAACATTTCAACTTTTCAAAATAAAAACATCATGGCTAATGTTATGCAAATTACAACAATGCTGAGTAACTTTCAGCACCATCAAGGGCTTCTGTTTGGAAATGGAAACATCTGTGAAACTAAATTGACAGAACTGGGTTGGTTTTTTTTATTTTTTTTTAGAAAACAAATTTGTTCCACTTGCATTAGAAGGTAGCCAAAAAAAAAAAAAAAGGAAGAACAGAAACCCCCCCAAACTAAGGAAGCAACTAGCCCGTGAATCCCATGGCACCGCTCCACACAGAGTTCAGCTTGCCCCAGGCTCCAATTTCTTGGGTAAGACATCCTGAAAGAAGTTTACAAAGGTTCAGTGGTTTGGATGTTTTCTGACGCACTTACAGTCCAGGACTTTCCAAGGCATCATGTAACTGTCTCTTCTGAGCTGGGCTTATTCAGAGTAATGTTTTTCTTAAGAGGGTTTCCTCTATTGAGCACCTGCATCATTCAGGGGGACTGAGGCCATGGATGGAAACCACATCAAACATAAGGTCGAGCACTTTAAAGAATGTTTAAGGGGAGTTTGGAAAGACATCAAGAAGAGATTTTTATGCCATACAAGTGTCTTTTATTTTCATTTCTAGTCTCTGATGATGTGAAAAAGGGAAGAGACAGATATTGAATTCAGACATATTTTTAAACTCTGAATGATTCAAACTGTCCTCTGTATTTTGTGGCTCAGATCAATTCTTGTTTTATCTTGCTGTATATTTTAATCTCAAACTGACTTCAATCTACATTTTGTTGTGCTGTGCTTTTTTTTATTGGCATATTGTTAGCAAATGGAAAAAGGATGAAAAATCTCCAGCAAAGACTTAAACATATTTTTGATTTTAGTATCCATTCCACAAAATAATTCCCCCTGATGCAGAGGCCATGATAAAAAAGGGCATCTTTACAATATTTTAGCCTGGGAGCTGTTTTTGACATTGAGAAATTCAGCTCATATGTTTTATTTTCTTTATTGGCCGAAGATGTGCTTTGTGCTGATGAGGTTTGGGAATCATAATTTCATGCTCTGTCTCAAAGCAAGAGGCTGAATTCAGTCTATGTTGTGCCTGTTTATCTGTCAGTGCCATGAGGAGCCTAATCCTGGCACAACAGCTCGTTTTGGGAGCCGAGGAGATGCTGAGGAATGAGGGCTCCTTCAGGGCACTGCTCCACCTGGGGTCACCTCTCCATCCCCACCAGAACAATGCCCACCTCCCTAAAATATTTCTTTCTTCTTCTGTCATAATAGTGACATGCAGTGAAAATATAATGCAACAGAGGAAACACACAACCTTTCCACAGCATCTTCTTACTAATGCTTGGCAGAGTACTGGTGTAGCTGTCTGCCTGCACATGAATCCTCCGTGGGGACTTTGCTTCCAAGTTCACAGAGGTGGACACATAGAAACTTGGGCTGAACTCTGAGAATATGTGAGAAACAGTTATGAGGTCCCTTAAAACGCAGTGAAAATTATTTTTCTGTTTTCCCTCACATTAGCCTGATGGTGAGTAACTTACACTTGTCTTGTTTTGTACAATATTGCTCTCAAACACAAACACAACGTATCTACTGCAGAATTTTCAGTTGACATTTCCATGAGCTAAAAGACATTAGAGCTGACAATGGTTCTTTCTTCTTAGGTATTTAAAAGAACACTTTGAAGTTCTTTTAATTACTCAAGTTATCAAGAACTTGGAATTTTTTCAGCGCTTTCTCATTGCTGAACATCCTTCTGCTGTTGTACATCTGAACACATCCCTGCAGCTTTTTATCCCTCTAAGTCAAAACTGCTGCATATTTATCACAGGAAGATGCTTATGCCTCAATTATAAAATCATGAATTATGCTACTTAGCTCTACTTTGGAAGCACCCAAAGAGCTTAAGTTTTGCTCTTTCTGCATTTCTAGAAACTGGTTTATTTTCCCTAAATAAATTGTCTTAATTATCATGTATGGAAAATGATTGATTGATGTTAGCTTTGCCCCAAGAACGTAAAGTACATTCAGTGATGGTGTGATGGAGCAATGGCATTTATTGAGTGTTTTTCTCTTAAGAGCACAGAAATCAGCATCTTATAATAAACTTCTGTCCATCTTGGGGTCCAGCTTGGCGTCCATCTTGGAGGTAGCCTTTGGCTCCCCAGGGTGTACCTTTGAAGGCCTTTCAAATAAATATCCACCTTTATTCCCTTACTCCTGTCTAGTCTCTGTTTCTAGGTAGCCACTCAAGGCATCATGGATCATCAGCTGAAACAGATATCAGCAAGACTGTCTTCCATGAATTTGTCTAATTTGCCTTTTTGGAGACATTTTTAGATTCTATAATTTATGATAACAAGTTCCAGATTTTATCTGTATGCTGCATGAAAAGGTTTGTTCTTTAATTTGTTCCAAGCCTATTTGCTTTTATTGCCTTTACTTTGAAACTATAAAAATCATTGAATGTCTTCTTTATTCATGATGCATCACTTATTTTTGTTTCTACATTAAGAATTCTCAAAACACATGAAGAGCAGCAGCAGATGTAATCTCCTTTTTTTCCCTAAATAAGCACAATATATGTTACTTTTAAATATGTCTCCTCCTCCTGAATTCTAAATATCTGATACTGTAGTTTTAATCCAAGTCACATATCTTTGATAACCTGAGCTGTACAGTTTAGGGGAAAGTACAGATATTAGCTAGTGTTTATTTGTTGTACAAAAAATGGACTAACAATTCAGGAAACCAGAGAATAAATTATATACTCACAATGCCTTACACAGGAAGTTTGAAACATATAGTTTCATAAGAAAGTTGAACCTACCAAGTCCTCTTCCTAAAACCATGGCACATTCTGTGCCACTTAACCCTTTTCAAAGTGGTGTTTGAGAACCTGACTTGCTGACACCAACAGCATTTCTCCCACTGTCTTGGACAGTGGGAGCATTTTTGCCAATTGTTCATTTAAGATCAAGATTATTTGTACTATGAACAGAAAACTGGAACTGGCAATCAGCTCTCCATTTTTATTATTAAAAGAAAAAGAAAATCAATGACCAGACTCCTTGCTAAAAATGAGAAATAATATATCCTACTTCTGGAAAAAGTTGAAGGATATTGCACAAAGCAAAAAACTATTTAGCTGCTGGTTATTTGACTGGAAGATAATAATTCTGCATTTGTTAATCACACTTTGTTGTTGCTAATGCCTTATTTCTATTGGTCTTGCATTGCAGAGTGCTGACTGATTGATAAATTTTTGTCATTTACTTGTTTGGATTAATCTGTGTAGATTGTTGCTATAGCAAACTGTTATCACTTTTTGTTTTTAATGCATTTTGATTTATATTTGAAGCAGTACAAGAGTTTATTGGTAGCTTCACTATTTCTCTTTTTATAAGATACTGTTAAGAAATTGTTGCAAAATTTAAGTCAGACAGGTCTGGGTTTATATCTGGTTATAAAATAGAGCAGTAACAATCACTTGATATACTAGTCCCAACCTTAAGCAAGATATTCATTGTGATGCTGATCTGTATTAAATTATTTTTCATTTCTTGTAAAACATGAATTCTACATAAGAAAACAGAAAGCCTACTTTGTAAAGTGAATAACGCCTCAGCCCTGCAAACCCCATTGAACACGAGGATATCCACAAGTGTCTGAAATGGGAAGCAGAAATGAGTGGTCCCACAAGAGAGAAATGGAGCACAGGGCTCCAGATTTTGTGCTAAATACCAGCAGCAGGAGTCTGCAGGTTTCTCTGGGGCTGCACTAGGGCACATTCTTGGCTTACTGAATATAAGGTAAACAGCTCTGAAAGTCACAAATGTTTAAATCACTGGATAACATTATTTGGTACTGGACACCATCTAACAGATCTTCTACAAAAGAGAAATCCAAATGGAATTAATTAATAGAGCCAACAATCACCAAAGATCTGACTTTGAAGGTATTTTTGATATCTCTAGTTTCTTTTTAGTCCAAAGTCATCTTGATTTTGAGTGTGATATTTTTTTATTTCCCCTAAGAAACAGGTAAACTTAGCAGATAAAAGTGTCCTAATGTTGAATGCCACGTTTATGTCTTCGTTGAACTATAAGTTCCATGGCAAACAGAAAAAAAACATTCTTAAGCTTATTCCATTGGTTTGCAAGCAAGCAATTAAAGTATCTTCCTAAATAATCCAAAGCTAAAGTAGAAGCAAACAGTGCATGCAGTCACAAAACAGTGGTGCATGCTCACACACAAAAACCGGTGTTACTTAACACCATATTACTGCAGCCAAGTAACATTACAAATGCATCAAGTACTATATAGACAAGCAAAAAAATGGTGGCTCCTTAAAGAACAATTACAAACTTTTGTAAATAAAAGTAATTTTTTGAAAAAACTCTAACATCAATTCTCCTGTATTTATTAATACCTATGTGTGTACATGTACACTTATATACACACACACAATCGTGTATTTTCCCTGGTTACACTCATCTTGGTGCACACACTTTTCTGTGCACGTAGAAGTCTCTTTTGTGCCCTGTTGGAATCTTTCTTCATATTTTACAAAGCATTAGGCTAAGAAAAAAATCAATTAGCAATGAAAGAGTTACTGTGAGGAAGAAACTGAATGCTGCAATGATGATTTTGATGTTATGCTTCTCATACTCCTAGGGAGACACTTGATTACTGAATTTACAGAACATCCAGCAAATACCATGCAGTGAATAAACATTTGCTTTTTTTTTAAATTCAAATGATAAACAAAAAAGAGAACCTGAAGGGACATATGAAATATTTATGTACAAGCATTAAACAAGTGTCAAAAACCAGAAATAAATATATTTTTCTTTACATCCCTGTTTCTTGGGTTTTTTAAATGCATGAAACCATATAATTATTTCACACACAGTACTTGAGGTACTTGGCTCCTTGGCTCTAGGAATAAAGCTTTTTATATTTTCTTTCTCAAACCCTCTGTGAAGAAGACAAATATTTCTGTTCTCACTTGTAACAGGAAAATAATTAATATTCAGGATCATCTTGACCTCCAGAGCATAAAAGACTTTAAACTGATTTACAATAATAATCTTAAGATCTCAGTGGAAATGAACTTTCCTTCTGCCCTCCCACTTTGGAGCTATTGGATGAAAAGTCCCCACATTGTCCTGTGGAAACTCTTCAGAAGGACAAATGGATGGAAAACGTGACAAAAGAACTTTTACAAAGTGCAAATGACTAAAATGAGGTTGGTCATCAACTCCATTGCTCTCTGAACATATACGGAGGCTTTTTAAAACTTTCACAACTATTTTAGAAAGAACAGAGAGAAAACATCTTGTTCAGCTGTGTAGGCATGAACTGACCCCAGCCACTGCTTTGGGCTGTCTTTCCTGCCCATTTCTAGTTTCTTTGCCCCATGTAGAATTGTTCTGGATGAAGAGTTGGCCTCAGAGAGACTTTGTAATAGATTTCTGGTTAGAAAAGGTAGATCAGCTCACTTTTAGGTTTTTTCAGACCAAATGAACATGGGGAGCTAGGAGGGAAGAGATAATTTTAGAGGAGACATGGAAGTTGTTGCCTTGATTGATTGATTGCATACCTTTGGCTCCCAGAGATAGGGAAAAACTTGTGGTCCGTGCAGATGGTTCAGCTCACAAAATATATTTACAGGTGAGGAAGATATCATGAGTCTGTGTTGTATATTATAACTTAGAATGCACGTAGAATCTGCAAGTCAATCTAAAACATTATTTTTCTAGGATGAGAAACGTACTAAGCAGAGGCAGAATAGTAGAATCAGAACTGTCTAAACCCGTATTTCTGTAACACTTTTATCTTTCAGCCCTTTTGCTCGAGTATAGGCATTAAAAGACATGCAAGAATATAAACTGAAAGTTTATATTTTTTAACAAGCTTTGCTATTTTTTTTTCAATTTTAAGTTGACTTTTTTCTCATAGAATTTCTTACTAATGATCATATTGTGCAAAGCCCTGTCTTAGGGCATTGCCTGGATTCCAGTGATCACATGATCTTCACTTGTTTTGACACTCTTTCGTTCAGCTGTCTAGTATCTGAGTGACAGTGACCACTCAGAAATAGTGCAAATGAGGTGGAAAATAAGCCATTTACACTCTTGAGAATGTCCTGTCCTTGCAGACCAAATGCGTCCCTTGCGAGGCTACACTTCACTTGCACAGTGAAAGCCAGTGAAGTGTAGCTCATTGACGTTGCATATATTTTTGACCAGGCTATATACAGGCAATAACCACAGCCCCTATCCCTTTGGTCTTATATACAAAGGCAGAAGATGATAGAAAATTGAATTAGATCAAATATATGCACATGTTATAAGAATTCTGAACATGAGGATTCTCCTTAGTACATATTACATATGAATGAAGCATTCTTGTCCACTGTAAATTAGTGTGAGTTTGATATAAGAAACAGAACTGCAGGGAGTCTAGAAGAGTATTGTCCTCCTAGTCATAATCCAAGCACACAACCTTGTGTCAAAACTAAAATATGCAAGTATTTTCTATGGAAAATTTGTGAAGATTCTGTTTATATTTTTTGTTGTTGCTGTTCATTAAATAAGACGGAAAGAAGCTTCAGGATTTCTTCAGAACTTCTAAAATAACACATAGGATCTGCAGAGTTTCTTCAGGGTTTGATAATGGTTTTAGGTGTTTTGACCTCCCCAGACCTCAAACTGTGGGAACATACTGCAAATTTGCTGTTAGGTATTTATTGTTGGTAGGCAACAGCCAGTGCAGAGCAAGTGTAATTAAGGTGTGCTGCAGTGCAGCAGAGGGAATCCTCGCTACTGCCTAAAGGAATTAATTTACCCTCATGTACGGGAGATCAACTTTTACAGCTTGAATAATAGCTTACTCTGGCTATGAGTAATAATTATCAGCCTTGATAAACTCCTGGGTCCTGCCCACTAACATCAGCAGTCTTTCACAGATCTGCCATCACATTGTGCTTGCCCACGGAGGGACACAGAGATGTGTGACTGGAAACATCCTTCTGGATACTTTGTGTGGATCATGTCCCCTACCAATTGCCACTCTGAAAGGTAGCTGTAAAAAACCACTTAGAATGTTAAGTACATCTGAGGGATACCCATGGATATATACGCTAGAGATTGATGAGAACCAATGAGTTAACGCACTGACAATTTCAGTACCTGTCTGTAGATGCACTAAACCAGAAAACACAGTGAAAAAAATTTGCAGTAAGTGTGACCTTGGCATTAATTAAGAAAGCCCTGTAATGACTTCTGATTCTCTTCTCTGCAAGAATGTAGAGATCCTTACTACCATGCCAGGTTGCAGTACATGCTATATCAGGACTGCCTAAACTGCCTTAAGGAGCACGCAGAAACAGGATGAAGGGGAATGGCTTCAAACTGACTGAGGGCAGGTTTAGATTGGATGTGGGGGACAAATTTTTTCCTGTGAGGGTGGTGAGGCACTGGAACAGGCTGCTCAGAGAAGATGTGGATGCCCCACCCCTGGAACTGTTCAAAGCCAGGCTGGTTGGAGCTCTGAGCAACCTGGTCTAGTGGAAGATGTCCCTGCCCATGGCAGGAGGTTTGGAATGAGATGATCTTTAAGGTCCCTTCCAACCCAAATCATTCTATGATTCCATGATCCATGAAATACCTGCCTCACTGCCCCTCATACTCATTTAGGATTTCTGGCACCCTCACAGCAAAACTATTTATATAGCCATGGGAACTAATCCAGCTACAGGAAATCTTTCTCTTTCAAAACGATTTTTCAACCACAAGTACCTCTTGATCTACTTCACAACACCACTCTTAAAGGTACAGTGTGGGTGAAAATGAGTGACCAATGGCTTTTGCCACCAAAGTGAGACATAAATCAAACATCTGCCACTGCCACACCCCTTGTAGTCTTCTGAAATCATGCTATGGCTTGGGGTACATGAAAAGAACAAAATATGATGCAGATTACTCATTTTGGTAAGGAAACCAACCAGTCACACCAGAAACACTACAAATGAGCACTTCAAGGTGTCCAAGGAAGAGGTGACATAGCTCTGAGGAAAGAACCTATCTGCAGCAAATGGGACTGGCTGTGCTTCCTTGCTTCCTGTGAACACCACTGCCAGAATGGTGATTTATTGGTTTGTTGTGTGGAACTCAAACAATGAGCATGAGAAACTCTTTTTCCATAGGAACTGTTCTAATGACCATCTTCATGACATGGGTGGATAGTATAACAGCCAGGAACACAGCATTCTTTTTAAACAATTCAGACATGAGATGACTGATTTATTTTTCCTGACACTGTTTTGGAAACATAAACATAAGAGTAATTTGTCTGACATACTGCCAAGACAGCTCCAGACTTAGAAAAGTTTTTAAGAAGTAAGGATGTCTTTCCATGCTCTTCATTATATAACTTGCTCATAGATGAGTATTACAGAGAGCCATACAGCAAGAGAGCCAATTATAAGTTAAGGAGAAAAGTGAAATTTTTGTGGAGAGAGATTAAAAGAAAAGGTGATTTATTGTCTTGGGGTGAATAAAGAAAAAGGGAGTTCCAGATAAATAGAGAGGAAAAAAAACCCGACCACAAATTAAAAAGTGACTTCTGACCTCAGATTCAGGAAAAGGGACAGAAAGGGACTGGAGGAAAGATCTGGTTTGGATAGACTATACTGACTGGTGCTTTTTATTATAACAACAACAAAAAAAATCTTAGTCCTCCTTAAAGATAAGAAAAGATCTATTATTCTAAACATGCTACGTGTCCTAAAGGTAGCAAGTTGTTGAGGGTAAGCTACATCATCAGTTCCTTTATTTCATATGTTCTACAATGGGTGAGAAACTGTATTTTCATCTCTTTGACTGTAAGACTATCTGAACAGCAATGCTCTAATGCTAACATGTTTTAGGAGGCTGTCCTGAGCTTTGATTTGAAAGTGTTTGCACTGAGACCTCTTTAAGTGAGTGAAAAAAGAACTTGGAAAGCACCGAATATAAAATTCTCCTTTCAAGATTTTTATTTGAAGTTGTCATGGACATTAAAGATGTCGATGAATCAGTTCTTCAAATACTTTTTCACAGGGTGTCATTTCTGTAGAAAGTAGGAATATGAACAAGAGATACTTTTTTTTTCAGGCAGCTCCTTTATTTAGCATGGTCTGCAAGACACAACACCTTCAGGGTGTTGCTCAGAAAGAAAAGTTTGTCTTCTTTAGGACTTGAATAAGGTTTCTCAAGGTTACAGAAATCAGTCAGTACAGACCTCCAATACGGTTTATGGTGAGTCAGTTGTTTGGAAATGTATTTCCAAGAATCCTGAAATCTCGTCACAGCCAGGGAATACCACTACTGAGAACTGACTTGTATTTCTGATGCGCATCTTTACCCTGGAAACTCTGTAGGGACGAACTCTGGAGAACCTATAAAAATTCTCACTACACATCCTCTCTTTTTCAGAAATCCGTAAGTCATAGTTGACAATTTCTGTGATCTTTACCTCAGAGTAGTGACCCTTCAGTACTGGGGAGCTCCTAGGATGTTGTTCTTTCATGTTAACATTCAGAGTGAGTGAAATTTTGACTTCTGGACTACAGTCTTTTAGACTATGCCAGGAGAGGGACTGATGTTATGATAATCGCCCATGTTTCTGAAGGATGCATTTTGTCCTTGCTATTGCTATCTAAATGCTATCAGTGCTTCTACCCATAAGCCTTATCTCTGTCAAAAGTGGAGAAAATGCAGGAGAAAGTAAAATTTATTTTTTTAAAGGGAATGAAGGAAGTGAGGCCTGTTGTTCCGGGGGCCTCCATAACTTGCTTATGTTTATTTGTCAGATTCTTTATTCAATAGAGCACTGGACACCTGGGACCATGGAAAAGAAGAGAAAAAGGACAGGAAGTAGTCACAGCACCAAATGTGCCAGAGTTCAAAGAGTGTTTGGACGATGCTCTAAGACACGTGGTGGGTTTCTTGGGGCTGTCCTGTGCGTCCCTTCCAACGCAGCATATTCTATGATTTTATGATTACTTATGAAGAAAGAACTGCAAGAAAGGGCAATACAACAGGATGAGAAGTACTCTTAGACAGTGGATTACAGTTTACAGAGCTGCCACTGCTGCAAGAAACTACTCAGAGACAGATCGATCTCTCTCTCCTGTAAGTTTTCACATTCTATCTCACCCAATAATTTTTAAAATACTCTGTAAAAAGATAAGACTCGGAGCAGCTTTAATAATCATAAACAGGGAAGGACGAGCAAGGAAAAAATACACATTTGATTGCTTCATGTTTAGCTGCACTGAACGTCTTGTCTGCAGTGTGCATTTGCATTCTACACAAAGGAAAGTTACATGAAATAGAGAAAGGAGAAAATATGAAAATGGCACTGAGAGGCCTCCGAGAGGCTTTACTCTAGTAAAACTCTTGAGAGGCCATCAATGGTAAAATTTGAAAAAACAGAGCTGAGCATGGCCAGAGTCCAGCAAAGCAAATCAGTTTATGCGTAACGTTTCCAAAAGATTGAAGACTGCAAATCCTACATAGCCAGAATGAAAATCTCATCCTGAAATCACCACACATTTCATACATGGTAGCAGATAACTAACCGTAATCAGTCACAAACAGGGCATTCACCACAGTCTTGCTGCGAGGTGAGATTCCTTCTTCTGTTGCCAAGGCAACTCAATAGATGCTAATGGTGTAAGTTTATTTGGCGGCACTGCTCTATTCCACACTGTGGATATTAATAGGGGGCCTTCAGGCATTCATAAAGCATTTAAATTTTTTATTTTTGCCATTTTTTAAAGCAGGCATAATATACACATTGGTACAAAATGAACACTGCTGTCCATGGAAAATTAATAGTACTCTGAAAGAAAGAAAATGATGGTAATAAAAATAAGTGTAAAGATCAAGTGAACGATGGAGTCTGGACCAGAGTGTCCCAGAAAGGCAAGAAAGTACTTTGTCTTTATGCTTTTTATTTGTGTAGACTCTCAGTTGCTGGGACACTGACTTGCTATGCAACAAAGGATTGTCTTAACACCACTGTTTCCTCACTTAGCAACACCTTGGAATTATTCCACCTTTGAGCAGAGGGCAGAAATTCAATGATAGTGATTAAAAACACTTGCAAAAAATTCAACTCATCACCTTGCATCACCTTGCATGTCCAGCACAGTAAGCAGCTGAGTCTCACAAAAGCTTTTAAGACTTCAAGAGCCCAAGTTCAATTCTCATGTTTACAAAAGTCAAAACAAGCCAGCAAACTCACAGAAACACCATCTAGCACCTGCACTTGTTGACTCGGAGCTTCCCCAAGGCCTTTTTCTTGACAGTGCCCTCGAGGCCAGACAGTGGGATGGTGGGCAGATTGCTCGGCCTGTTCAAAGGGCCTGCAGCTGCCCCAGCACAGCAGCCTGAAAGCACAGCAAAGTTCCATCCCGGCAGAGGGACAGGAAGAGGGCAGAACCAGAGACCATCGTGGCTTAACAGTGAGCTTTGGCTGTGCCTAAAAGCAAATGAAGCAGCAGCAGAAGCAGCAGAGTGGCTGAGACTCCGAGGCGCGACCATCCCAGTGTCCGGAGCGCTGTCAGGCAGTGCCTGGATCCTGGGTGCGGTTCTGGCAGTTCTGGTCTCCACAAGTTAGGAACCCAAGCTCCTGCCTCAGAGGCAGTCAGAAACCCAACAAATTATTTTTGCAGCAAAAGCCCTCGAGGCTGGGCCTCAGCAGGAGGGTGAGGACCACTTCGAGGTGCCCAGGCTGGGCTGGCTGGGGATAAGGAGGGCAAGGGGGCCCTGCCAGGGCATGGCCACTGGGTGCTGCCAATAAGGGGCAGCAAGCAGAGGCAGGGCTGGCAGCCAGCCCGGGTCCCCACAGCTGCCCAGGCCACGGTGCTGTGGCCGAGGCCCCCCTGACACAGAGCTCTGCGCCCGCAGAGCTGCTGCCACCATGGGGAGGGCGGCGATGTCTCCTCGAGCAGGGATGCTGAGTCGCTGCTGCTGAAGCAGATCTGGACACTGCAGAAACAGCACCAGAGTGTGCACAGGAACAGCAGGACCCTAAACACCAGTACCTGTTCAACAAGGCATCCACAGCAGCTGGGATGCCAAAAGGGGGGATACTGTGAGCACAATTGCACGTGGTTTGGCGAAAGACTTCAGCAGAACTGGCCACAATGGCTTTCTCTCGACTCACCAGCCTCACAGGAGTGCTTGGCAGCTTCAGCTGCAGCCTGTGCCCCTGGCTGACTCCAATGGCCCTGCTTGAGGGCAGACTTGCCTTCCACAGTCAGGCGTCCCACGGCAGCAGCATTGGTGCCACTGTGAGAGAGAGACTGATGGGACACGAGCCCTGGGCTGCAGCTGCTGTCCCTCTCCTCCATGCAGGCACCTTAAAGACACATGCATGAGCTTCAAAATTAAATCCTGGATTTGCCTGGAACAAAGGAAGAAGCAACAGGAGCTGAAGAAAAGCAGGGAGTTGTGGCAGAGGTTCAGGGGTGGAGGGAAGCACTTTGGTGTCTGCTGAGGACATGGCTTGGTTCACAAGCTCAGGCTTTGCTGCTGGAGGATCCTGCTCTGCTCTTGCTGGAGGCCATTCCCTACCAATGCATGGTGCTCCATTGTTCCTGGATTAAGTCTTGTGGACCAGTGGCAATAAGTGTGTCCCATGTCCCTCTGACAGAAGAAAAGGGCAGGACATGTCTGCTTCCAGCGCTTGTCTGGGCTGCTCCTCCAGGTGCTGGCACCATAACCAGAGACACAAAACAGCTTCTTCTCCCAGAGTTATCCCTATCCTCTGCACTTCCCCATGTGTCTGCCTTGATGTTCACTGGGGAACCTCCCTGTTTGTGGCTGTCCACTGCCATGTTCAGCAAGCACCCAATTGTGTTTGGACATGAGCTGCCACAGCCAGACACACAGCAACTGAAGTGTTGAATATCAGAGCTGGGCTGATTGGTTTTTTTCCAGAATGCAAGGAAGACAGTCAGAAAAGCACAAGAAAACTTCACAGTGTCTCTTTGCAATCTAATCATCCTATGAAACTCAGCAGCTGATGGTGTTTTTGTGCTACTGCTAACCCCTTCCATGAAAAAATCATTCCAGGCAGCAGCAACATCTCCTATCAGATACCCAGTGTTGCCACCAGTTGCCCCAGGTGCACCTGCCAACAGCCCCCTGCAGGAAGGAGCACAGACACCAATGCACGTTGGCTTTGGCTGCCCTCTGGCAGAGAAGCCTCCCGGGGGCACAGGGGGCAGGAGACGGGCACTGGCGCTGCCAGGGCTCAGGGGGGTGGCAGGTCTGCTTCGGCGGGGACTCTGCCACACCTGCTGATTTCAGCACTCCCCTTCAGGGCCCCAAGGGTCAGAGCAGCATTCGTGCCCTGGCCCACGTTCCTTGTCTGTGTCACACCCCCAGGTTTAGGACGGCCACCAGCCGGGACGTGTCCCAAGGAGGCCGTGCCAGCTTCTGTGCAAGGCCCCGTGCCCTTCGTGCTGTGGCTGCGTAAGCAGCCGTGGGGGCTCCTTGTGCTGCCCTGAGCCCGCAGAGCAGGGGAGCGTTTGCTCATTGTTTGAGCCATTCCTAAAGTTCCTGTCGGGCTGTCTTAAAACANGGGAAGGGAGAAGGCTGTGAAGAGCAGGTTTGGCATCGGCCTGGGCCTGCGGAGACCAACCCAAGCACCTGCAGCAGGGTGTGTTACCCCCCTTTCAGCAGAGGTCTGGGCGGGATCATCTCTGTCCAGCTGAGAGCCCCCAAGGTCTCTTTGAGAGCTGTGAATTAAAAGGCCTTTACGCACACACTAATCCCATCTTCCCTATCTGGTGTGCTTTAACTCTTGGAAATACGCATTTGTCTCTTGCTTGCTGGGAGCTGCTCTGGTCCAGGGCCAGAAGCGAGCAGGGGTGTGTGGGCAGGGCACCGTGGAGAGTCCTTCCCTGTGGACTGGGCTGATCCTGGTGTGTCCCAGGCTGTCTCAGACACTCGGGGCAAGGGATTCCTTCCAACCAGGGGCACTCTGGGTGGGCTGGGGGCAGCCCCAGGGCAGGTGGCAGTGCGTGCAAGGGCCCTTTGTTGACGCGGTGCAGCACGGTCACCGTGGGACGGAACTGGACAGGGTGTCCCAGGGCCCTTTGTGACACGTGGGGACATGGGTGCTGGCGGCGAGGTGGCCACGCCACAGTGCTCGGTGCACGCAACGGGACAGGACAGGAGAGAGCCGTGCTGTGAGGAGCCCCCGCACAGCCAGCTCGTTCCGTGCTGACCCGGAGCCGTTCCGAGGCGTTACTCCTGCGGCTGGCCTCGCGGCCAGACTGCGGGACTCGGCGACTCAGACCTTTCCTGTGGCATCTGTCTTCAAGATGCCCTGGAGGTCAGACACCGGCATGGCGGGCAGATTGCTCAGCGTCTTCAAAGTGTTTAGGGGGAAACAAAAGAAAGGCCCTGCAGCTGCCCCGGCACAGCAGCCTGAAGAGCCGGAGCAGTTCCAGCTGCGGCAGGACGGTGAGTGGCAGAGCTGGGCCGCAGGGCTGATGCCTGCAGCCAGCTTGGCCCCATCCCAGCCCAGCCCCTTGCGGACATGCCCACGGACAGGAAGGAACAGGGGCTGGGGCTGCCCCCCCCGGTGGCCGTGCTCCATCCCCTGGGCGTCCCGAGGCTGTCCCTGCCTGGGGAGCGCAGGGCTGGGCCGTGTTCTCCGGCCTCTCCCGCGGCCCCTCAGCTCTGGCTGCGCTCGCTCTTTGCCAGATGCAGCCATGGACGGGACACAAGAGCAGGACCCCGCCCGTGGCCGCTTCCACAGAGCAGCGCAGGTACCTGCAGCCATCCCCACCTGGGCTGGGCCTGCTGTCGCTGCTCAGCCCAGCACGGCGCTTGGAGCACTCCATGGAACATCCCTCTCTTCCTGCCCTTCCTTCTCCTGATGATGATTTGCAAATTCATCAAGTACATTTGGCAGGGAAAGATCAGCGTCATGGGCACTGGATCCATGGAAAACTGGGACACCTGCAACACCGACACCAGTACTTCCAGGCTGGATTTGCTTGTGGATAAGGGTGTCCCCAGTCCAGAGCAAGTAAGCAGCCTGTGGCTAGGGTTTGATCCTCCCAGGAACTGCATGGCTTCCCAGGCCATGCCTGCTGGTCACTTTAAGCTTTTGAGGCCATCGCAGTGTGGTGGGAAGGGAAGCATTTGCCTGGGGAAGTTGGGGACATTACTCCCTCTGGCAGCTTCCAACTCTCCCCGTGCCTTCTCCAGGTGCCCGCCATGGTGAGGTACATCCACCGATGGCTCATGGCCAATGAGTCTGCTGAGCACAAGCTGGACAGGACCATTCTGGAGCTGACCAAAGCATACCCTGCTGATGTGGTGATGACTCTCCTGCGTGTGGCCCCATCCTGTGACAGGTATGGGGCCCACCTGCACAGAGGGCTCAGGGCTCACCAGCCCATCACCCTGTGGAGCCTGTCCCAGCTGTCTGACAAACAGAGAGTTCCAGGGCCCTGTGGCTCCTCCATTTCCCAGCCCTGACATGTCAGCCCCCAAGCTGGCTGCCATGCTCCCTCCCTGGCCCTCAGGGGCCAGTCCCCACAGGGGTGGGCTGCCTGGGTGCTGCCAGTGAAGGGCTGTGGGCAGAGGCAGAGCTGGCAGTCAGCTCAGGTCCCCACAGCTGCCCAGGCCACGGTGCTGTGGCTGACACCCCCCTGACACAGAGCTCTGACCCCACAGAGCTGCTAGGACCATGTGGACGACAATCATGTCCTCGAGTGGGACTGCGGAGCCGGCACAGCTGCTACTCCTTGATGTGCTGGGCACCTGGCCAGAGCACAGCATGCGCACCTCCGATGGGGACAACACAGACGTCTTTGCCCTATCTGTGAGTTTCTGGAGCTGGCCTTTGCTCTCCTCCAGGTCGCCTCTCCAGCAGCTCTCCATCCTCTCCCTGCCCTGCATCTCCCTGCCTCAGGCGCTGGGCTGAAACCTGGGCTCGGGGCAGGCTCAGGGGCAGCAGGCCGGCTGCTCCCCCGGCATCTCCCCTGGCCTCTCCCTCTCATGCTCTGGCCCTGCCACATGAACACCTCGGCAGTGAGCACTGTCTCACGGTGGCTTGTCCTTCGTAGGCAACTGTGGTGATATGGAAGATCCTCCAGGTGCCCTGCTGGCCACAAGTAGTGACAGTGCATTTCCCTCGCTTCTTTGTGCATCTGCTTTTCCAAGTGTTCTTCAGTACAGAACAGATGNTTCCAAATTTTCATCACCGCAGAGCAGATGCCAGAGGATGTTAATAACGTCTGGAGAGCATGCCGGGAGGAACACCACCTTCCCACCAACCCCAACAGGTCCCAGTCGTCCTGTCCTTCCCATGCCCTTGTGGCCAGGGCCAGTGATCCCAGCGTGACCTGGGCTTTGCTCTGCACACAGGTTTGCAGTGCAGACCATGAAGGCTCTGCTCTGCCGACTGTGGTGTGACGATAAGGTGGTGGCCATGGAGCGCAAGCGTGTCTGGGACACGCTGCTCTGCCCTGACACCCAGCACTATGCCGTGGGTCTGCTGGCCAGGTGAGACCCCCTTCTCCCCGCTGCCCCTGGCATCTGTGCCCTGTGCCCAGAGTGCCCCACACAGTCCCCGTGCTTGTGGGCCAGAGGGCCTTGTCACCGAGGGACGGCCGAGCAGACTGGAAAAGGCCGGGAGAGGAGGGTGCCCAGGAGCAGCCGCCTTCTGAAGGGCCCACGTCCCCTCGCAGGGTGCTGGGGAAAGATCAGACCTCTGTGAGCCAGTCCTGGGAGAGGTTTGTCCGCCCAGCTCAGGGTCTCGGGGCCTTTTTCTCCCTGCCAGGGAGATGCGCCGTGGCTCGACCCACTTGTGTTCCCGCATCGCATTGCGCCTGCTCACGCTGCTCAGCGGGAGGCAGCCATGCTGGGATCTGCTCGCCCTGGCGTTCCTCGTGGAGGTGAGCCTGATGGCCAGCGCTGCCTCGCTGAGCTGCCTCCCAGTCTCTGGCCTCTCGTAGCTGCAGCCGCCTGGGACGGTGCCCGCGCCCGGTGCTGCTGCCCGGGCCCAGCCCTGCGCGGTTCCGGGCTCCTGCCGGCCGGGTCCCCTGTCAGTGCCCTGTGCCTTTCAGGTCCTCGAGTGTCTGGACTTGAGCAAATGTGGTGACAGTGTCCTGAAAATTATGTCAAAGAACCTGCAGAACGAGGGCAAGGAGAGACGTTGCCTGGCACTCAGAGGCCTTGTGGTGCTCAGCAAGGATCTCTCGATGGTAAGGGGGCAGTGGGTGAAGCTGCGCTGGCAGCGTGGGGCTGGGGAATGCAGCCCCTTGGGCTTGCCTGGGCTTTGGGAGCTGAGGCAGCTGCTCCCAGCTCTCCTGCCTCCCGGTTCAGCTGCCCGAGTGCTTTGGGACAGGCCTTTGGCCTCGGGGCCCTGCGGCAGCAGGGTGGGGTTGCACAGCCTTGTGTTCCGCACAGGCCGAAAGAATGTGGAGCCTGACTGAAAGCCTTGTGGAGTTCCTGCAGGAGAAAGACAGCAATGTGGTTAGGATGACCATCATCGTACTCAGCCGCTTGTTCTTGGCTAATGGCCACCCAATGCGCGGCCCCATCGCCCTGCAGCTGGCTGAGGCACTTGTACCACTATTTGATAACGTAAGCCTCTGTGCCCCTAGCCACGGGCACTGGATGCTGCCTGGACACTTTGTGCCCTCTGAATTTTCAGGCCTGTGCCCAGGTGGGTCTGGAGCAGCTGATGCTAAGGTCTTTTTTTCTTCCTTTCATACAGGATGATAGCCAGGTGCAGCTGTGCTCCATGTTTGTCTTCCGAGAAATGATAGATTTACTAATGCAAGAGGGAAAAAAGGCCCTGAAGTCACATGTGTGCCAGAGCCTGCTCCCACTCTCCTTCCACTGCCATGATGAGAACCAGCGTGTGGCCAAGGTGTGGACTCGTGGGCTGCTGGTGCATCCCTGGGAGGGGGCTGGGCTGCCCCCTGCCCTGGCACCTGGCGGGCTGCAGCCTCCCCCCGGCCCTGGCCCAGGGACGCGGGTCCTGTGCCCTGGGCTCTGGTGCCACCTCCGGCTCTCTGCTGCTCTCCAGGCCTCTCGCGAAACACTGGTTTGCGCGGCCCGGTTCCTGAACAGGAGGGATCTTGAACAGATGCTGCAGGTGGATCAGACATGGAGGTTTGGCGAGGGCCTGGTAAGCCCCAGCCGCAGCCTGGAGA
>VZTE01002029.1:299439-316516 GCA_013397775.1 Eulacestoma nigropectus | reverse complement strand
GCAACAGATCAGCTGCTGGAAAATGGATTTGGTACAAAACCCAAGAATTCTGTTAAATCTAAAGCCATGAGCTGGGGCTCATTGTTGACTTCCACAGAGCAGCTTGGAGAAACCCTGGAGAGGGAGAAGGTCCTGCCCTGGGGATGGAACCACGCCCAGGTGGGAGCAGCCGGGAGCTGGGCTGAGCGTTCCCCATTCCCCTCAGGAGCCATCCCAGGGGACGCCCCGTGCCTGGGCACCCCCCGTGTGTCAGGGCGGGCAGGGGTCCCGGGGCCGGGCCCCCGCAGCACGTACCGTACTTAGCTGCCTTTGCTGCTGCTGCTGCCGACGGCACCCCTGGGGACAAGGGAGACAGGGACCCTCAGCCACCAGGGCCCCGCAGAGCCGGGCCGCGGGGACAGGGCTCCTGCGACAGTCACCTGCCACCCCGGGGACACCTGCGACGCCGGGCACCACCCCGGGGACCGCTCCGACTCCGGGCACCACCCCGGGGACCGCTCCGACTCCGGGCACTGCCCCTGGACCTGGAGGGAAGCAGAGGAGTCAGACCCCCCTCAGACACCCCACTGTGCCACCGGTGGGGACACGGTCTGTCCCAGGGCCACAGAGAGCTCTTGGGCACCGGCTTTGTGGTGGGCTCCTCACGCATCCTAAAGCAGCTCCTCTTGGGAACCTGGGATGCACCCGGGATTTTGATTCCCAGCTCCCCACACCCATCAGGGGTTTGGCCACCCAGGATCTTGGGGACTCCCGAGGTCCCCCAAGGCCGTGGCTCTACATCCCAGTAGCCCCAGGGCTGGCACGTTTTCCCTGAATGCTCCAATGAGAGGTTTGCTCCTGGCTTTTCTCCCACAGAACAGCCAAGGAGGGGAGCAGCCGAATTCTGAATCCCCAGGAGCATCCCTGCGCTAGGCAAGGACAGCTCCGCACAGACACCATGTCCCCGTCACCCCGCTGGCACCTGGCACAGCAACCCCACGTCTCATGGAGACACCGCGTGCGATGGGCCTGCTGCGCCCCGTGCCAGGCTGCTGCATCCCGAGGGGCCCGTCAGCCCCCCATCGCTGCTGGAAAAGCTGCTGGAGCCGGGACAGCGGCTGGGAGAGCACCCCAGAGGATGGGATAGGGGCCTCTGGGGCAGGTGTGGAGCACCACAGCCCCTGGCATCGATGCACGGCTCCTCCCTGTCCCGAGATCTGTCCGAGGCAGCAGGAACTCACCAAAAGCTCCTGCCTTTGCCGCTGCCTTCGCCGCTGCTGCCGCCGCTGCCGCTCCTCCAACTACCGGGATAGCGGGAGGGAGTCAGGGACGTGCGATGAGGGAAGGAGACCCCCCCTGAGCCCCAGGGCGCAGCTCTCTCATCGCCTCACCTCCAACTCCTGGGATACCGCCGACGCCGACACCGACACCGGGTGCGACTCCCGGGATGCCGCCAACGCCGGGCACGACACCGGCTCCTGCCGCGGGGGAGAGCACGGTCAGCCCGCGGTGCGGGGACACAGGGCCACAGCCGGCATTCCCGGGGCTGGGAGGGAGGGGAGGGAGCAGCTCCCTGCTGGGAGACGGGCGGTGTTCGTGCCACGGAGGGCGACTCACCGAGTTTCGCTGCCGCCTTCGCTGCCGCCGCCTGCGCTCCGACCCCTGCGGAGGGACGCGGGCACTGAGCCACCGAGGTCCCGAGCCCATTCCCACCTCAGCTCCCCCACCCCGCAGGGGACCGGGCACCCCTGCCAGCACCTGTCCCCCTCTCCTGTGGGAGGTGCTGCTCCCCTCTGGGCTGTCCCTGCGCTCCCCAGGCAGCCGGGCAGTGCCCGACACCCCATCCAGGGGCCGGCAGCGTGACAGGGTGCGCAGTCCCCTGCTGTGCCCGTGCCAGTCCCCACCCCGGGGCTGCGGGGTCGCAGTGCAGGTCGGATACCTGTCCCGGTGGGGTATCCTGCCTTGCCTGCCAGGATGCCGGCTCCTATCCCGCCGGGCCTGAGGCCTGCAATCACAACACAGCGGCAGAGCCAGGTCAGGCACCGGCCAGGGGAAGGACAGCGAGACAGACGGAGCAGCTCCCTTGGATCTCCTCCCCCTGGCGCCAGAGGCTGCGGGGGAATGCCAAAGGCAGCTCCTCCCCACTTGAGATCCCAGTTCAAACATCCCTGTCTGGAGCTGGAGTGGCTCAGGACGTGTCCTATGGATTTACAGCTCCCAGGGATGCCGGGAGAGCTGAGCTGTTCCCAAGCTGGTCCATGGCCACCATGGGCAAGGCACGAGGTCCCCAGGGGACCACCTCACCCTGGGAGCGGGATGTCCCTCACGCCACCCGAGGGTCGGAGGCCCCGCGGCCGTGGTGGCAGCCGGTGGAGCCACAGGGAGTGAGGACACAAAGAGTCGCCACGGGGCAGCTTACCATTGGTGTAGGGCAGTCCGTAGCCACCTGGGGACGAGAGGAGAGGAGAAGGGGGGGGGTTAGCGCCTGGCTGCTGCTGGCCCTGTCCCCTCCGCCCCGCGGCGTGGGCCCGCTCTGCCAGGGCTGTGCAGCACCAGCCCCGGGGGCTCCGTCCATGGTGACAGTGAATCCTCCGGGATACAAACCCCCGCCGTGGAGCTGGGCCAGGAGATGCTGTTCTCCCTCACCTTGGAAGCAGGGGCTGGAAGGGCCGCCCCCTCGGAGCCCTGGCCGAGGGCTGTGGCGCCTGAAGCTGATTCTGCAGGAGCCTGCCATGACCCCGCTCCAGCGAGTGGTCCCGCGGGAGCCCCGCGGCAAGAGCTGTACCCAGCTGGCTGCGCCCCGGCCAGCTCCAAAGCAAAGGTTTTAATTGGAATCAAGGCTTGGGAGCCTCGGCTGAAACGTGACCTCGCTAGGAGGTCGGTGCGAAGGGATGGGGGGGAGGAATATGAGCCGGAACATCGCGGCCAGGGAAACGTCTCCTTGCGAAAGAGCCGGATCCCAGCGCCCGGAATGGCGCGGGGATGCCCTGAGCCAGTGGGGACCCTGGGCTCGGCAGCCAGCAGCCCGAGGCCACGGGCTGCCACATTCCTGGTGGGGACACCTCGAGCTGCACGCAGGGTGGGGGTGTCTCCAGCGAGGGGGCTGTGGGCAGGGATGTGGCTGCCTGCAGCCAGGATGGAATTACTCATGGCACAGCGTCTCCTCGAGCGCTGGACACCGTCCCCTCCCAGCAGCCAGCATGTGCGGACCAGATTTCCCTCCATCCTGCCGGGCTGTCCCGTGGTGTCCCACACCAGCACGGCACTGCTGGCACACGGAGGCTCACAGTGACCTGTGCCGGGTGTCCCCCAACTCGAGGGCCACCCTTGCCCATCCAGGGGCACCTTATCAGCACCTTGCTCGCCCCAAAGCTGGGAAAAGGGTGGCACACATGGAGGTGACTCCAAGGGCCAAGAGTCCAAGCCTTGGGTCTCCAAAGGTTCTGCCGGGTCCAAGTCCAGCTCCCCACCCCGTCCAGCTGGGTGGGAAGGCAGCCCCTGAGCTGGGGCTGTGCCCATGGGGCTGTCACCAGCACTGCCAGGGGGCTTGGGCCGATGCACAGACCGATGTCACCGAAGCACAGCTGGACACTGGGGAGCGGTCCCCATCCCTATGGTCTCAGTGGGACCCTGAGCTCAGCCACAGCTTCAGACTGAGCCTCCAGCAAGGTGGGTGACCCCAGGGCCACCTCCTGAGTGGGGACAGCACAGCAGCAAATCATCTAAAGAGATGACTTTCCAGTGAAAATGTTATTTGTCCTGCTGTCCCCTCACCCCCTCTCAACCTGGACCTACTGCAGCAGGGGCACTGCAGGGGACGCCCCACATGTGGCACCCCAGATCCACCTGCAGCATCGAGCACCCCACAGCCGGCATGGCCTGTCCCTGCACTGCCAGCCCTGAGCCCTCACAGGTGACAGAGTGGCATCCCCCAGCACCCCAGGAAGGTCTGGGTGCCAGGTGAACCCCAGCTGGAGACACCCCCCCATCCTGGTCCCTGTCCTGGGGCCGGGACCCACACGGGATCTGCCAGCGGCGGGGCTGGGTCTCCTTAAGGATCATAACTCTGCTCCAGTGGAGGAAACCGGAGCGGGCCAGGGATCCCGGCAGCTGTTTGTGGCCACGGGCCCCGCAGGGGGAAGCCAGCAGAGCTGCTGGGGCTGGAGCTGGGCTGGGATGTGCTGCCTGGGGTGGCTCCCCTCACTGAGGCTCTCCTGCCTCCAGCACCTTGTTTGGGTGCAGGGGAAATGCCCGTGTATCTCCAGTGCACTCCCCAGCACCCCAGGGATGGGGGCCCTGCCCGGATGTGGCTGCCCTCCTCCTCGGGATGCACTGGGGAGCAGTAAGGTGGCAGCACGGCCCCTGCAGGGCACAGAACCTGACGCTGTCCCTCTGCGGGCACGGCCACCCGGGGACAGGCAGAGCTGGCACCCAGCACAGGGCTGGGAGGGGAAGGTGTCCAGAGCAGCCCGGGCTGGGAAAGGGGTGCCAAGCTCCCCCAGGCTGCCCTGGGCAGGGGCTGAGCCCCGTCCAGGTGGGCAGTGGGGAGGGAGACCTGCCTGGAGCCCCCAGGTGGCCTCGGCTACAGCTCCTTGAGCCAGGACACCTGGGCCGGGTGAACACCCAGCACAACCCCAGGAGCCACAGAAACCACACTGTCCCTGCGAGGGCTGTGCCTTGTGCCAGCAGGAGCTGGCAGGGCCATCCCAGGGTAGCCTGGCACAGAGCACGTCCCCAGAACGTGACCCTTCCTACCTTACAAGAGCTGGAGAGAGGCACGGCACTCTCCACGTGAGCCGGGGGCGAGACCACGGGCACCACCCTGGCAGCTGCCCTGGGGGCTGGCACAGGCAGGGCACAGCAGAGCCCCTGGCTCTGTCCTGCTGCTCCAGGGCCAGCACAGGCACTGCCAGGTCTGGGGGACCTGTGGGCACCGTGCCTCAGCCCCGGGGAACGGCGGGTCCTTGTCCTGACACTGCTGGGATCCTTCACCCGCAGTGAGGCCACTGTGGAGCTTACCTGGGAGCTTAGGAGCTTTGATGGGATACCCCAGAGGGACACCGGGCTGCTGACCTCCAAAACCTCCCAGTCCTGCAAACCAACAGCAGACTCTCACCTGGAGCCCGCACCACGGCTGCCACCAGTCCTGGAGGGAGGGGAGTGCCGCAGGGCACCCCGGGGGAGGAGAGTGGGGGGCTTGGGAAGCCCTGAGGCATCTTCTGGTGTGAGGAGACCATGGCTGTGAGGAACAGGCTTGGGAAGGAAGAGAAGGACAGGCAAGAGAGACGGGACACTCACCAGGGATTCCTCCAAAGGCTCCAGCTCCTAAAAGGAAACACAGAGACACGTGTGTGAGCCCAGGGCTGCTCCTGGACGCCCAAGTCCACCTGAGTGGATTCAGCCGCAGGTTGGCTTCACTGCCAGGTGCCCTGTAGGGCCATGATCCCAAAGGATGGGCTGGGGGCCGAGCCGAAGCCAGCCCTGAACCCACCCCAGCGTTCCAAGGGGATTGAGGGGATTTACCTGGGACTTTTGGCTTGACTCCAGCTCCAGTGGGGACTCCGGGCAGGACCCCCACGCCGGGGAAGCGAACACCTGGAGCAGAGACCACAGGGGTGAGCTGGGGCCTCGTGACACCACTGGTACCCAGCTCCCAAATCCCTGTCACCCATCTCTTGTCACCCAGGGCACCCTGATCCTCGGGGGCTGGCTGGGACCGCCCTGCGCCAGCCTGCCTGTGCCTCCAGCTGGGGTTTGCTCCCGGCCTGGAGCTGCCTGTGGAACAGACTGGGAGCCTGCAGGGAACGTGACACTCCAGAGGGGTCCCACTGGTGACAGCAAAGCCCCAGCCAGGCCTGGGCAGTGCTCTCTGCCCTGGTGATGCTCGGTGGCCTGGGGCCAGCGGGGCCTCTCCAGCCCTCCAGGGGCAGCAGACAGTGTTATGGCCTTGCAGTCGTTCTGGTTGGATTTTTGGGTTTTGAGTTTCTTTTTGGTTTGGGGTTCTTTTTCCCCTCTTACAAATGTCTTTCATTAGAACTCGAGCATTTTCAGACACGGAAAAGACATTCCTGACCAGCAACACACTTCGGACAGTGTCGAAACATCTTGTTTTCACAAGTTTTCCTCCCCCAAATTACTTTGCACTGAGGAATTCCTCTCTCCCGCCACCTCCTCCCCCTCCTTCCCACGCCGCCAGTCCTGGTGGCTGCGCCAGCTCCTCTCCCGGTGCTGGTGCCGCCTGCTCCCGCCAAGCTTGGCACGGGATGGAGGTGCCGGGTCCCCCCCTGCTTTGGCACGGTGGAAATGTCACTGCGACCTCAGCCAAGGGGTTTGGAAGCTGCAGGGAGCAGCGGGAGGCAGGCGGGCGGCGGGGCAGGGTGCTCTGCCCACGGCGGCTGCTGGCACTGGGCAGGGACCACTTGGGAGGCTGGGGTGCTGCTGGGTGGGTTGGGGACCCCTTTGGAGGTTAAGGTGTTGCTGGCACTGGACTGGGACCCCCTCGGAGGTTGGGGTGCTGACCGTGGGGTGGGGACCCGCTCGGAGGCTGGGGTGCTGCTGGCAGGGTGGGGACCCCCTCGGAGTTGGGGTGCTGACGGTGGGGTGGGCACCCCCAGCTCACCTGCGCCGGGGAGCACGCCGCCCGGAAAAGCTCCAGGAATCCCAGCACCTGCAGGCAAAAGAAATTCAGGGATGAGGAGCCGGGCGGAGTCGCTCCCCGCCCCGGCCCCGGCTCCGGGGCCGTCACCTACCTGGTATTTTAGGGGGTTTCCCCGCCGCGCCCAGGCCGGGCTGCACCGCGCCCGGTACCACGGCACCTGCGGGCAGCAGAGACCCCTGAGCCCGGGCCCGGCTCCTGCCCACCCCGGGGACAGCTCTGCCCCAGGCTCGGCTGCGCCGGGAGCGAGGGGTGTTTCCTACCTGTGGGGACCCCGAGGCCACCGGGACCAACTCCACCCACGCCTCCAATGCCAGCACCTGGGGGCATTGGGGACAGGGGTGTACCGGGGGCGGTGCCGCCGCCGCGCTGGGCTGGCTGGAGCGGGACGAGCTCAGGATGGCCCTTGGGGGCGAAGGGGACACCCTGAGGCGGTCCCAGGGGTGGGTCCCCGTACTGGGCACAGGGCCCAGGCAGCTCTGCGGTCTCTGCTCCTGGGGGCTCAGGTCTGGCCAATTCCCCCGTGCCCGGGTCCCTCCGAGCCACTGGGCAGCCCAGCGAGCATCGGCTCCTGCCTGCAGCCCCCGGCTCCGGGGGAAACCTGTCCTGCCCCAGACCCCCAGGGGACACTGGGGGGTCCCTGGGGGCTGCCCGGGCCCCCCGTGCCCAGACCCCCCCAGCACTCACCAGCTTTGGCAGCAGCCTTGAGCGCCGCGGCCGAGGGGGCTCCCGGGAACACCCCCCCGGGGAAGGCAGCGCCGGGGAACAGACCCGCAGCACCTGTGGGGACAACAACCGGCATCAGTATTCCTGAAACACAGCTGCCGACAGGGTGCCGTGCCCTCCGCGGGGGGCACAGGGGCTGGTGAGCTGCGGGGCTGCGGGGCAGTGCCAGGGCTGGCGTTAGGCTGGGCGAGGCGGCGTTAGCGGGCGCTGCCCTGTCCTGCGTCCCCCCAAATCCCTGCTCCCATCGCATCCCACCCGGCACACACCACACCTGACAGCCCTGCAGTGGGTGCTGACACCCCTGGAGCCCCTGGCTGACCGCCTGCAGGCACTGTCCCTCTGCTGCCGGCCCTGCGGGGACCCCAGGTGCCTCCTCTCCTGTGGGGTCACCCCACTGGGGCTGATGTCATCATGCTGGGGGACCTGAGGGCTGCCTGTTGGGTGGCCGCAGTCCCTCGGGTCTGGGAAGGGCACCCAGCCCAGACGGGACCCACCGAGCAGGCTCTGGAGAGCTGCGGAGATGGGGACAAGGGAGCTGCTGTCCCCAGGCTGGGTCTCTGGGGACATCGCCCCGGGGATGGCCCGGAGCGGGGGTGGACAGTGCTCAGTGCTCACCTGGCTGCAGGCCAAGGGGGCCGAGTCCCCCAAGTCCTCCGACCCCTAGAAAGAGAAGCGGGGTGAGGTGGGGGGCGGCCAGGCTCGGAGGAGCAGAGGAGTCCCGGTGGCACCGTGGGGATGGGAGAACAGAGAACAGCCCCGGGACGGGCACGGGGCCGGGTGACAAATGTCCTCGCCAGCACTCGGGTCCTCCATCCCGTCCCTTCTGCCTCACCCACCCCCCGCCCTGCCGGGCCACAGGGGGACGGAACCAAAATGTTTATGGCTAAGGAATGAGTCCCTGGGTCTCCGGCCAGCGCTGCCTTCCAACATCTGGGGCTCATCAGCCCTCGCTCCCTCCAGGCGCAAATTCCAGTGCCGCTGGCTCCGGGCGCGGACACCGCTCCGGCTGGGCCTTCGCGGCCGCCCCGCGTTTGGTTTTAATTATGCCGAAATAAAGGGCCTTGTTTTTCTTTCCACGAGCTGAAATCTGAGCAAACGGAGGCTGCCGGCCCCCGCCTCGGGCTGAAGCTCCCACTGCGCAGCCGGGCCGGCTCAGGGGGCTGGGGCCGTGGGGTGCCCTGCCCTGGGCACAGCGGGGACCCCTGGGTGGGCACGGAGGGGACCCCAGGGTCTGCCTGAAGCAGCATCTCTGCATGGGGATCAACAGGCACAGGGCAGAGAGTGCCAGGATAGGGGGAGTGGTTTGAACCAAAAGAGGAGAGATTTAGACTCAATGTTAGGAGGAAATTCTCTGCTCAGGGGGTGGTGAGGCCCTGGCACAGGGTGCCCAGAGAAGCTGTGGCTGCCCCTGGATCCCGGGAAGTGTCCCAGGCCAGGCTGGACACTGGGGCTTGCAACACCCTGGGACAGTGGAAGGTGTCCCTGCCCAGGGCAGGGGGTGGCACTGGACGAGCTTTAAGGTCCCTTCCAACTCAGGCCGTTCTAGGATTCCTCACTCTCCCTTGGCCAGATGTTGCACATTCGGTCCCTGCTGCCCCAGGCTCGGGGCCCTCCAGCTGTGCCTTTTCCTGCTGCACATCCCCCTGCCAGCATCTCCCCTGTCTCCTGGCGATGTCCCCTGTCCCCAGCACTCCTAGGCCAGGCAAAGCCCAGCGTGGGCTGCAGGAGCCCCTGCAGAAGCTGCCCCTGGCAGGCAGGCGCAGGCGCTGCCCACCGGGACACTGGCTCCCGGCTTTGCATCTCCTGCCGGAGCGCTGGCGTAGTTTGCAGGCAGCAAGCACCCCCCGAGAGTGGGCTGGGGGGCGGGGGGCAGAGGGCAGTGCCGAAGCAGGGTGGGCAGGGAGGCTCCTGGAGGCCGTGGCAGGATTAGCGTGGCAGGGCAGGGCCGGCTGTGCCTTGGGCAGCGGGGGTCCAGCCTTGGCCGCGGGAGCAACGTGAGGGCAGCAGTGGCTGGGAAATATCCCGGCCGCTGGCGTGCCTGGAGCTGGTGAGAGCCAGGGAAAGGCTCCTTACCTGGTTTGGGAGGTTTTCCTGCAGCCCCGAGTCCTAGGGGAGAGCGAGCGGAGAGGGGTCAGGGCCATCCTCCCTCCGAGCATCCCCGGGCACGGGGACGCCTGTGGGACAGGGCCGGCCTCGTGGCAGAGCCCCTGCCCGGCACAAGGCAGCTCTGCTGGGCGTCCTGCCCCTCTCCCCAGCCCAGCCCAGCCTGGCAGGGGGGCCCAGCACTCACCTGCTCCCAAACCTCCAAGTCCAGCACCTGCGAGCAATGGCACAGCCTGAGCAGGGCCCTGGGAGCACCCAGCACCCACCCAGGCCCCCGGGGGTCCCTGGGGAGGTGGAGAGGGTCACACGGTGTAAGGGGATGGGCCATCCCCCCTGGGGTGTCCCCAGGGTTTTGGCTGAAGCTCTGGGGACGGGCTGTGATCTCTGAGCACCTCCTGCGGCCTGGGCTGGGCAGGGTGTAGGTGCCAGCCCGGGGCTGGGGGCCCCCAGGGTAAGCCTGGCACTGCCACCCAGTCCTGTCCCCACACCGTGGGGCTGATGCTGAGTCCGTGCTGAGCAGCCAGACAGGGTGTCCCCACGTCACCTGATCCCGGCTGGCAGGTCCTCAGCCTTCCATGGTGTCTCAAAGGCATTCAGGGACCCCCCAGGCACCTGCCCGTCCTTGCAAACAGGGTGATGCCCCCTCCCAGGGGTGCCTGGGCCCCCTTACCTGGGAAAAAGACTCCTCCTGGGACTCCCCCTCCCGGGATAGCACCAGGGACCCCTGCAAGAGAGAGACCCTTGTTAAAATCCCCTGGAAGTCTGAGGCAGGGGGTGGGGGGCCCCTCCTGGTTCCGCTGCCGCTCCCTGCGCAGGGTTGGGATGTGGAGCTCGAGGGCAGGTCCCTGCTTCCCCAGGGTGACAGCGGTGACAGGGCTCGGAGGAGCCCCAGCCGGGACCCAGGGGTGGCACCTCGGTGGAGGAATCAGCAGGACCTGGCCCTGCGTGGAAGGAGGGACACGGGGCCGGCTGCTGCCCGGCTCTGCTTCCCTGCTCCTGTCCCACACCCCAGCCAGGGCTGCCTGCATCACCTCCAGCTTCACGTGGCTCTGGGGTTGGGTCCAGGCATGGCCACGCTCGTGGGGCTGTCCCAGTCCATCCCCACAGCCCCTGCTGGTCCCAGCCAAGCCTGAGCCTCCTCTGGGGCTGCCCCAAGGATCTTTGGATGTGTCCTGCCCGCTGAGGTGCCAAGGGAAGGCCAGCTCAGGCCGGTGGGACTGGGGTGACAGACTGAGGGGACACTGCTGGGACCCATGGAACCCCCCTGTGCCTCTCTGCCTGTCCGTGTGACACCAGGGTCAGCACCCAGGTGCCAGCGCTTCCCAGGGCATCTCAGCTCATGCTTAGAGGCCACAACAAGGTTTTTTGGCTGGTTTGGATGCTGGCAGGAGCGTGTCCGCTGCAGGCCACCAGGCTGCCACCCCCGGGTGGCCCCCCAGCTCCACCAGAGCCATGGCTGGGCTGGGGACATGCAGGTGGGTTGGGGACACAAGGGGACTGCAGTGCAGAGGGAAGCTCCACTCCTGGCAGCGGTGAGGGGCTGTGCAGGACAGAGCCGGACAGGGGGGCTGCCAGGTGGGCGTGGGGGGCTGCCAGGTGGGCATGGGGGGCTGCCAGGTGGGCATGGGGGGCTGCCAGGTGGGCATGGGGGGCTGCCAGGTGGGCATGGGGGGCTGCCAGGTGGGCATGGGGGGCTGCCAGGTGGGCATGGGGGGCTGCCAGGTGGGCATGGGGGGCTGCCAGGTGGGCATGGGGGGCTGCCAGGTGGGCATGGGGGGCTGCCAGGTGGGCATGGGGGGCTGCCAGGTGGGCATGGGGGGCTGCCAGGTGGGCATGGGGGGCTGCCAGGAGGGCGTGGGGGGCTGCCATGGCCACAATCCCTGGGGGCCCTGCAGCCAGCCCTGCTGCCCGCGCTGCCACAGGGGATGGACTTCAGGGGGGACGGGCACTGGGGACCCTGTGGGGGCATGGCTGGGACCTGAGCACCTGCAGTGCCCCCCCCAGCACCCCGGGAGGTGGGTGCATGCAGTGGCACAGCCCTGGCAGCACCACCACGGGCTGGGCAGTGCCCAGGGCCTGGGCAGGGTGGGCCAGGGGGGACAGGGAGGTGGCAGGGCTGGCACACCACGGTGGGGGCACACTGTGCTGCACATCTCCATCGCAGATGTGGGGCAAACTCCGGGGGTCCCCCCTCGCCGTGCCCCAAACCCCTGCTGTGCCCCACCAGTGGCGGGGATGAGGGTGTCCCCTGGGCCCTGCTCTCATGTCCCTTCCACCCTGGGCACCTGGCAGAGATGCCCGGGCCCCCCCCGGGATGCCCTGGGGTGTCAGGACACAGCCGCGTGTGACAGGGGTGTCGGGCTGGGCGGGCACAGCAGATGTTGGGGCACTCGGTGGCAGGACAGGGCATCGCTGGGGATGCAGCGCGCAGCGGGAGGACCCGTGCCAGGACCCGTCACATAGCCCCAGAGAGCGGGGCCCAGGCACTGCCCCCCGGTATCCCCTCCCGAGGTGCCGCCAGTGTCCCTCGGCCAGGAGGGGACAAGCGCTCAGCCCCTGGCCCGGCCCCGGCCGGGGGGTCCGGAGCAGCTCCGTTTCCCGGCCCCGGGTGACACAAGGGCTCCTTTTCCCGGCACATTCCCCGCCCACACCGCCCCCCCAGCCTGGATAAACACAGCTCCAGCTCCTTCCTTCTTTCCAAACAAGCTCCAGGCGTCCGCACACCGCCAGCTCTCCCTCCCAGCCCCGCTGCCGCTGGGAGCCAGTGCCGGGGATGGCCAGGGACCCCCACGGCACAGCCAGGGACTGTCCCCAGCCCAGGAGGGGACGCTCAGCCCAGTGCCGGGGATGGCCAGGGACCCCCACGGCACAGCCAGGGACTGTCGCCCACCTGCTCAGCCCCCATTGTGCTCCCCAGCCTCAGCCCCCCCAAAACCAGGTGAGGTCCCTGGTGCTGGGGTGACAGTGGGGACAGGCTGACCTCCCCTCCCCCTCTGTCACCCTGTGCCTCCTGATGGAGGCTCCTGAGGAAGCTTGGACAAGGATTTCTCACAGCATCCCTGCAGTGTGGGGACCGTGGAAATGTCCAGGTGTCGCCTGCCCACAGGCACAGCAGCCAAACTCAGCCCTTCATCATCATCATCATCATCATCATCATCATCATCATCATCATCATCATCATCATCATCATCATCATCATCATCATCACCCTCCTGGGGCACTGGGGGTCCTGGCAGGAGGGTCCCACTGTGGTGACACTGTCACTGCCCCCTCCCCAGGCATCCCTCAGGCACCACCCCAGAGAGAGGGCCCTGTGCCTGGACATTTTTTGGGAAGATTGCAGAGGATGTTCTGGTCCATCTGCCATCTCCATGCCCAGATCAGGAGGTGTGGAGGCTCAGCAAGGCCTGGCAGGAGATGGGACAGCCCGGGGGCAGCACTGGGTGGTGCTGCCAAGTGGCTTTGGGGGGACAAACCTCTCCCCCAGGAGCTCTCCCTGACCAGCTCTGCTGCCAGGCACGGCCGGACCTGCACTGCCCTGGGAGCTCCTTCACAAGCTGCTCCCCCAGAGCCCAGCTCGGGGCTGTTCCCTGATGCAGGCACTGCTGGGGGGGTCTCTCCAAGTCCCCCCAGCATCTCCAGTCCCTGCCCTGGCAGCACCACCGAGCACAGGTGTTGGTGACAGCCCACGCACTGCTGACACCGTGACCACACTGGGCTCTGGCCATCGCTCTCTGGCCGTCTCTGTCCTTGCCCAGCCTCAGGGGCAGCAGCCCCCAGCCCAGTTTGGGGTCTGCGTGCTCCCATTCGTCCTCTCCACCCATTCCCTTGGCACACCAGGGAAGGGGAGACCGAGTCAGCGGCTTCCCAGCGCAGAAGGAGCTCTGTGCTGCCTCTGCTCTGAGCCTGCCAGGACCCTGGGAAGGGGTTTTTCCTGGGCTCCCAGCCTGTCTCCTGGGCTGGGCTGGCTGGGAGCCTGCATCCCATCCCGGGGATGGCTTCTCAATCCAGGGGCAGGAGAATTCGCACCCACTCATGCAGCCCCAGCTGTGTCGGGGTGTGAGCCATGGAGGTGCTCAGGATCTGGTGTGGAGCCTCCTTGTTTACGGGAATGGGATGTTCCCCCCCAGCTCCATCCGCAGGTGTGGATATCTGTGCTGTTCCGCTGCCAGCATTGCTTCCGATCCCGTCTGGATCGGCCGCACCATTTCTATCTGCACCACTTACTGCAGCTCCCTCCACCAGCCACAAACGCAGAGCCTTTCTATGTTCCACAGGTTTTGAGACCAGGCTGGAGAATCCACCACAGGACACCCTCGTACCTCACCCCTCTCTGCGCCCACAGGCACCCACTCCCGGAGGAGCCTCAGTGTGAAACCACCACCATTCCCCCTCTTCCCTCACTCCGCTGTTTTCTTTTCCTTGGGAGAAAGTTATGGAAACATTCAGTCTCCAAGCGACTTTGAAGCCGTGCTGCATCCCGGGCCGGGCTCGCTGGTAGCAGCTCGGGGGGAGGGGGGGCTGCTGCCGGGGCCTGGCTCCTCTCCAGCCCCCCTGAAGCTCCAGCTTTCATCTCCGAGCGCTGGCGGCCGAGCTGCACCCTGCCAGTTGTGAGGGGAGGGAGCAGCCCCAGCAGGCCAGGGCCCAGCTGGGAAGGGGAGATGCCACCCCAGCCCCACCCTGGGCTCAGAGGGTCCCCACAGCCCCAGGCTGGGTGCCAGCACACCCAGTGCCTGCCCCTCTGCACCCACCCGAGCTGCTCCTCGCGGGCCCAGAGCCTGCAGGGCTGGGACCTCCCCGGGGTCCCTCTTGTCCTTCCCGGGGGTGTCACTGGGGGGGATCCCCTGTGCTCCACACAGGAGGCACTGAGGGATGGATGGAAGCCCTGAGGGATGGATGGAAGCCCTGAGGAATGGATGGAAGCACTGAGGGATGGATGCCCTGCTCCCGATGCTGGGACAGGTTGCACTTGGCACCTTTGGGGGATCACAGCACCTTCCCCGTGCAGTGACCCGTGTCTGGCTGTGCAGGGCCCCACACTGCCAGCACAGCTCTGCTGCCCTGGGGCAGACACCCAGGGGCTGATCCTGACCTGCTGCTGGGGTTTCCTGAGTGCTGCCAGCACTCAGGTGACAGTCTGGGTGTGAACCCCTCAGCCCTGGGATGTCTCAGGGTTCCCTCTTCTGCCAGGCTGATTTGGAGCTGCACTGGCAGCTGGTGCTGGAGAACACTGCCCTGACCCTCTCCAGGTGCCTCCCCAGCACCCTGGGATCCCCCTCACCATGCCACCATGCCCCTGTGCCAGCTCTGTCCCCAAGGGCTGGTGTGCCAGCAGCAGGGCTGAGGCACCAGGCTGCAGAGACACTGTCCAGTCCTCCCTGGGAGAGCCTTCTCCCGTGTCCCACCAGCACTGGGACCATCTCCAGGGTCAGGTCTCCTCCTCTGTGAGCTGCTTCCCAAACCAGCAAACACCCCTGGGGACTGAGCCGGGGCCTGGAGTGGGGCCAACAGTCCTGAACTGCTCGGGAACTGCTGCAGGGTCTCACCCGGGGTCCAAAGTCCCCCTGAGACTGTCCCAGCTGGGCACGGCTTGAGGGATCAGAGCAAAGCCAGCCTGGCTCAGCAAGCCCCATCTCTCTCACTGCCAGAGGTGGAGAGTGCCCTGGCCTGAGCACATCCCATCCAGCACCCCGAGCAGGATCAGGCACCGACGGCGGCTCGGCTTCCAGGCAGCTCCCAGCTCTGGGGTCCCGCTGCCTGCGCCGCCAGGGGCAGCCAGCCCGTGCTCGGGGTCCCGGGAGCTGCAGGGCACGGGCAGACAGAGCTGCTGAGGGCTCTGCCCTTGGTGACAGGTGGCCCAGCCTGTGGCTGCCCTGGTGCCCACCCAGCCTTGGCACTGCCCACGGAATCCTGCCCCCTCTCCTCCTCTGGTCCTAAATCCTCTCTGTCCAACAAAGCCCGCACGACAGCCCCGGCAGCGACCCCGTGGCCGATGGTGGCTCTGCCCATCACACGCTCTCCGCGGCACAACCACCCGGCTCTCCAGGGGTCACCGTCCCCTCCCTGGTGGTGCTGTCGCCTCCTCACAGCTCTCTGCCCAGTCCGGCCGCTGCAGTGAATCTGTGCTCAGCTGCTCTCCCCGCCTCGGCGGGAGCTCCCGGTCTGACCCCGAGACAGGGGCTGGGCACTGGGTGGGCACCGGCTGCGCTGGCCGGGCAGTGTCACACGGGGGGCACAGACCCCTGCGCTGGCCGGGCAGTGTCACACGGGGGGCACAGACCCCTGTGCTGGCCGGGCAGTGTCACACGGGGGGCACACAGCCCCCTGTGCTGGCCGGGCAGTGTCACACGGGGGGCACAGACCGCTGCGCTGGCCGGGCAGTGTCACACGGGGGGCACAGACCCCTCTGCTCGCGGGGCAGTGTCTCACGGGGGGGACACAGCCCCCTGTGCTGGCCGGGCAGTGTCACACGGGGGGCACAGACCCCTGTGCTGGCCGGGCAGTGTCACACGGGGGGCACAGACCCCTGCGCTGGCCGGGCAGTGTCACAGGGCGGGGACACGCATCCTGCGCTGGCTGTCACCTCCCCGGCCCGGCCGCGTGTGCGGCACCTGCGTGTGCGTGGGCTGGGTTGTCACACAGCGCTGGGACCGCGCCGGGACAGGGACCCGACGCTGGTGGCACAAGCGCGGTGAGGGCGGTGTGAGGGCCCCCGGCACCCCCGGCCCGCGGTTCGCGTGGGTCGAGCCGCTCTGCAGCTGCAGCAGCCCCGGGGCTGTCACGGCCACACACTGAGCAGCAGCTCGCACACAGCGGCTGCGGGACGCTCCCACCCACCCACCGCCCTCGGCTCCCGCTGCCGCCGCACCGCGGGGTGACAGCCGCCACCTCCCCCGGCCCCTCGCACTTTTAAGTTCCATGGGAGTGTGGTGGCCATCCCTGGTTTCCTGCCTGCGTGTTCCCGAGCCTTTCGTGCCTCCAAGCCTCTCATGTCCCCAAGCCTCTGGTGTCCCCAAGCCTGTCACCAGGACACAACCCCTCGCAGCCTCCCCCTGACAAGTGCTCGGTGCGGCGGTGCCGTTACCGACTGCGCCGTGTCACCACCCTCGGTGCCATCCCATCCCACCCGGGCACGGCACAAGCCACCCGCCGGTTTGGGGAGCAAAGAGCCCTCGGCGGAGGTGGCACCCGGGGGCTGCCCACCCACCCTCGGGGGTGTCCCCAAGGCAGGGCAGGGTGAGTGACTGTCCCTGCTCGGGGCTGCGCAGCCGGGGCAGGCGAGGCGCTGCCCGGCGGCTGGGGGGTGTCGCAGCCCCGGTGCCCTCGGAGGATTCCCGCAGGACCGGAGCGAGGCGCTGGCCGGGGGCACGGGAAGGAGCCTTTCGTTCCTTACCTCCTTGCTGAGTAGCCGGGAGGATGGAGAGGAGGAAGAGGACTCCGGGGAGGAGGGGTGCAGCTGCCTGCCTTGCCATCTCTTGAAGCAATGCCCCCGTGCTCCCGCGGGCTGTGTATTTTATCCCAGAGCTGCTTAATTGTTGCTTCCAAGGATGCGAGGGGAAGAGGAGGGGGGTGAGGAGGGAGGGGAAAAGGAGAGGGAGAGGGGGGAGAGAGGCA
>VZTE01002029.1:265228-292109 GCA_013397775.1 Eulacestoma nigropectus | reverse complement strand
GGTCGAGGGTTACAGAGCAGCTACCAAGGGAGGGATATGGATCTGGTCCAAGATGGGAGAGTGAGGAGGAGAGGTCAAACACCCTGTGGGATGGAAGGGACCAGCTCCCAGGGCTGGGAACAGAGGGAATGAGCGGACACCTCGTGCCAGATACAGCAGAGAGGTCAGGGGCTGAGCAAGGGCTGGTGACACCAAGCAGAGGTGATGGTGGCCCAAAAGTCCCTGCGTGGGCTGACATCAGGAACAGCAGCTGTGACAGAGCAGAGGAGGCAGGGAGGTTCCTGCTTCCATCCCAGCACCAGCCAGGATTCCCTCACACCTCCTGGTGCTCCTCCAGAGCTGCATCCCTGCAGGACTCTGCCAGTGCATTCCTGGCTACCTCGGGGCCATCTTCTCGAGTCGATGCTGTTCTTCAACCTTCATCCCTGAGCAGCAGAACCAGACCCTCCCTCAGACGGGCTCTGCCCAGCTCTGGCTGCCTCTCCCCTTCGCTGTAGGGCCGCTGGCCAGCACGGTCCCGCTCTCCAGCAGTGCCTGTGCTGGGAGCATCCCAACCTGTGCTACCCTCTGAGGGACGGGGTGGGAAGGGGGAGCCAGGCCACCAGCAGCCTGCACCCCCCACATCCCCAGAGCCCACAGATGTCTGGCACAGCCGGCAGGGACCACGAGGAGCTGCCCCTGTCTCTCTCCCAGGAGTGTGTAAGGGATGATCCAGAGCCTCTTGCTGCTACATCCGCCTGGAGCTTGAGGAGAGAAACTCTGCCTGGGGGAGAGGAGCCCCTTGGTTCGGGGTGATGGGCAGCCTTTTGGGGGCTGTTTCACCGGATCCCTTCTCCCTCTCCACCAAGCCCCGCTCCAGGTCTCAGCTTCCCAGGGGAAGCCGTGACTGTGTCCGTCTGCTGGGGCTTGGCTCCGCTCCCGAGCGGCCCCGGGAGCCGCTGCCCGGCGCTGGCAGGTCTCGGCGTGCCGGTTCCCGGCGGCGTGTCTGGGCTGGGAGCAGCCGCGGGGCTCAGCCCCGGGGCTCGGCCGCTCGCGGAGCGGTCTGGCAGCAGCTCCGGCACAAGCGCGGCGCTGGCCCTGCCCCAGCGCACGCTGCTTCCTCCCGGCAGCCCGGCCAGGAGGAGTCAGCTGAGGACAGCAGCCGAGCCGCAGCGCCGGCAGCGCGGGGAAGGGGCTGACGGAGAGCTGGGGTCGGTGCTGGGCAAGCCTCATGAGGGGGTGAGGGGGGAAGCCTCATGGAAGGGCAGCGGGAATTCGGGAATTGCAGCCGTGGGTCCTGCTGCCCGATGCGCCGCTCGTCTCTTCCGCCGGGTTCTGGGGTGTCTCTGGCTCCGTTCTTTGCCAGCGTCCGTCAGCAGACCCTGGAATTTGGGGCTTTCCCCCAGCGTCAGAGCTCCCGCACTGTCAGACACAAACAACCCGTTCCCTCCAAATCGTCCCTCTTGCGCAACCATCGCTACATTTTCCTCCCGGCTTCCAAGTGCCACCTGTTGCCTCGAGCGATGTCACCTCCATCCCTCACGTCCCCTGTTCCCGCTGAGATAACAGAGGCTCCACTGACCTCCTCTCTTCTATTCCCAGGAGCAGGGGCTGGACAGAGGCGATTCCTCCTGCCGGTGCTTGAAGCTGCTGCTCCCCATGACGTGAGTGCCCTGGCATCAGCCATGTGCCAAAGCTGTTCGCCTCGGGGATGGGCAGGGATGGAGGGTTTGGAAGCTTTCAGGGTCACCTCTGCGCTGCCACCCGGATCCCGTTGCCCACAGCGATGCTTTGGCTCAACTCGGCCAGTTAAGACGTCATTTGTAACTAGCACATGGATAATGTTTCCATTTAGTTAATGAATCTCTGACTGCAGAATGTTGCCTCGGGCCAGGTGAGCTGCTCGCTGAAGAGGCTGCGGACAAAAAGAGCATTGATGAAATATTTCACCATTTCAAAGGAAAATTTGGGGGATTTTTTGTTCTAGCGTGGAGCTGGCTTGTATTTCAGGGATGAACACATAAAGCAAACCCAGCCATTGCATTTCAGGCTGAAACAGGCTTTTTTCACTTTGAATCCAAATTATTAGGAATCTAGTTTTGGTTTCAGGGATAGAAATCACAGAGATACTGGGTTTAGGTAAAACTGATAAGCATCAGGCTTTTAGATGCGTTGGAATTGCTCAGGGAAGGTGTTTCCCAGTCCCAGAGGTGCTCCGGTGTTGGATCTGGGGAGCTCCAGCCTGATCAGGTGAAAGGATGGGGAGTTGTGGGGGGGCTTCAGGAAGGTGCCCACAGGTGCAGATGGGTGAGAGACCCACAGCAGGGACTGCAGGGACTGCAGGGACTGCAGGGACTGCAGGGCCAAAGCCACCCCACTGCTGTCGTGTCTCAATGCAGGGGCTGCGAAGAGCAGCCAAGCACACAGACAAAGAGCGAGATGAGACTGGAGAAGAAGCAGCGACGACATGAGCTCCCCTGGGGGCGCTGCACGAGAACATCCTCTGGACCGGCATCACTTCCACGAGACGGAGGTTTTCAGGTGGCATTCGTGAGGGTGAATATGTTCCCAGGGAACGGCCGGCCCAGCCCCTCTAGAGTCGGGGTGCTGGGAGCAGGCGGTGCCCGCGGGAGGAGGCACCTGCCCCGGGGCGGCACCGGGGCTGCCCGGCAGAGGCACGGGCCGCTCTGCTGACTCGCCCTGCAATGCCTGCTGGAGCTGCCTTTCCTCGCAGCACTTCACAACTCAGCACTCTCGAGTTAATTAGAGAACCATCTGCCCCCTTCTCGCACATCATAAAAGCGTGTTTAAAGCCGGGTGATAAAAGGGAGCATTAGTCTGGGTCACTGCAGGCTGCGATCCCGGCGCGGCCCCGCCTGCCGCGCTCCTGGCCCGCTCTCGGCCCAGGTGGGAACGATGTTCGAGTCCATCTGAACTTGCGCTGCTGCCAGCTTCCTTGAGAGACTCCCAAGTATTTCACAGCTCTCTCTCAGGCACGCTTTGTTCTCCAGCAGTCTCCTACAGCCTGTCCCTGCTTAACTCTCCTGGCTCCCTCTCGCTCGGGGGCTGCTTCCATCTCCCAAAGGAAACTTTGGGACCTCTCCCGGCGCCAGCTCGTGGGAGTGGCCAGCAGGTCTGTCCCTGGTTTGGTCTCGGACGGCTTCAGGCTTTTCTGGGTGGCCGTGGGCAGCGCAGCCCCTGTCCCCTCCCTGGGGCATGCAGGGTGCAGGACATGTCCCCGAGAATGGCTTTGGGCACACCCTGAGGGGCACGGGGACTCAGTGAGCACACGGGGACAGCTGGCCCAGCTGCGCTCGTGCCCGTCACTGAAGATATCCAGAGAGCTCCTCTTCCCTCGCCTCTGCCTGCAGGACACGTTTCCCTCCCATGCTGGTGTGCAGGGCAGAACGACTCACCAGATGTTTCATGTTAAAAACTCCCTTTTCCTCCTTTCTGCTTTCTTTAAAGAGTCTCAGACGGGGAGGTGAGGACCCTGTCTGCTCTGCTGAGGACCACCTAATCTGATCAGGTCCCTTCTGGCACGAGGCACATCCAGGCGGCCATCAACCCCACATTTGAATATTGAGATGGAGCGCAGCCCTGGGCACGGAGCCACGGAGCAAATCGGGTGAGCAGAGAGCTGTGGAGCTGCAGAACCAGAGCCTGCAGCATCCCGCAACCCCACAGGGCTGTTTCCAGAAGGGTTATGGGGAGTCACCAGTGTTGTGGGACCGCGTGGCCTGGGGAGGTCACTGGGAATGGGGACCTGCTGACCATCTGCACAGGGATCTAAACTGAGGGGAAAACCAGATGCTCCCCAAGGAAACGTGTGTGCCAGCCCAGCTGAGCAGACCTTGGGGAGGGTCCACCACTGGCCACGTGGCCCCTGTGTCCTCTGACCAAGCCCAGAAGGATGGGGAGATAGGAACATCCTGCTGGTCAACGCTCCAGGAGCCTGGGAGAAGGGAGATGGCTCTGAGAAGAGCATGTTCAGTGGCTGAGGAAAGGGAAAGTCACTGAATCACAGACTGGCTGAGGTTGGCCAGGACTCTGCAGGTCATCTCCAGCCCCCTGCTCGAGCAGGGACACCTGGAGCCAGTCACCCATGGATCCATGGGTGTCCACTGTGCCCATGGCTCGGAACAGGTCCATTGTAAGATGGATCGAGGGGAGGGGCTGTACCCTGGGACACTTCAGGAAGGCCGGGACACCATCCCTGGTGGAGCCAATCCTCCTTGTCCTGTGTGGGGCTCCCAGCAGTTCTCTCTCCTGCACGCCCCTGGCACCGTGACTTCCCTTTCCTGCAGCTCCAGGATTGCCACCGGCGTCTGGAAGAACGTCCCCAGTACGTCCCCAGTCTGCTGGCGAGGGCTCTGGGCAGGGGGACCTCAGCCCTGCTCCCCTCCAGGGACAGGGTCAGGGACAGCACCAGTCCCTGAGGGAAGATGGGCAGGGAATGAGGAACAAGAAGAGCCCCAGCACATTCCTGGTGTTCCTACAGCCCCTTCTGACATGGATTTCAGGATCTCCAGAGCCATTGGTGTCCCAAGCCCCAGCAGGAGGAGGCTTGGGGAGAACTGTACACTCTGTCCCTGCCAGCCTGGCCCCTGGCACGGTCCCTGGCTCCGGGACAGCCCTGGCTTGCTGTGCCTGCCCAGATGCCTGGGACGGGGCTGTCCCGAAGGATGCTCAGCTGTGAGCAGCGGGCCCTGGGCTATTTTTGCTGTGCCCAGGCCTTGCCCCCGCGTTCCTCTTTCCCTGGGCTATGTTTAGACAACTTTGCAGGACACGGTCCCACTCCAAACCCATTTCTCTGCATGACTGAATCCCCACAAGAGAGAGGAGCAGGCGAAAGCCAAGGGAAGGCCACGGGCTCTGCGTGTGCCTGGGCCGGGTGGAGGGCACAAGCCATGCTGGTGTTGGGCTTCTCTGGATTTAGCGGGGTCCACTTGCTCCTCTCCCAGTGGATTTGGGTGCATAATCCATGTCTCACACATGGCATTGCCAGGGCTTGGGGCATCCTATCATGGATGGAGTTCTGCAGGAGGACAGGGAGGCTCTGGCCACCTTGTGTCCCTTGCTCTTGATCCACCCTTGGAAGAGCTTGGTGGAGAGCTCAGGGACACGTCTCTCCCGAGCACAGGGGCTCTGCTGAGCTCACGTCTCCTCCTTGGACATCACTGTGGCTTCACAGCCAGGTGTCCAGCTCTCTTTGCTCCTGGGGCCTGGGAAAGTGGGGTCACCTTTCAGGGAGACAAGTGTTAAACGCTGCCCTCCCTCCACGGGCTCTGGCACCACTCATCTCTGCGGTGCCTGCGTGGGGAGGTTATTAAGGAAGTATGAACATCCCGGAGTGTATTCCACACGCAAATGCAAAGTTAAATTGAAACCAGAAGATCCCTTTAGCAGCACAATTTATTGTCATTAACCCTTGGGTGACACCAGCTGGACTTACCCTGCAGTGCCCACCTGAAACTCCAGCCCTGGCCTGGAGTTTGGGCATGGACAGCTGTGGCCACAGCTGGTGCCTGTGGTGCATCTCCAGCTTCCAAGCCCCATATCCAGACCCAGGAGAGCACCAGGAGAAGGTCAGGCTGCTGGTGTGCACAGCTGGAGGTCAGCAGCATCCCAAAGCGGGGACACCTCTCCAGGAGCACACCCTGGGCAGGTCTCCTGGCGCATCCAGAAGGGCTCCCTGCTGCCCGGCACCCACTGGAGCCCCTTGGAGGCCTCTGTGGAGGAACTGCGAGGAAAACACCTGCCCCAGACAGAGGCCCCAACACACCTTGCTACAAACATTTTGGGGGAACCCGCAGGGGGTGCCCAGAGGTTCTGCTCCCCTTCTCCAACCTGCCCGTGCCAGGTGCTGGAGCTCAGAGGAGAAGCTTGGACGTGTGGCTTGGGGCCACATTCGACCACGGGGATGCAGAGTCCCCACAGGGCCAGGGAGAGGATGGACAAGGCAAGGCAAATTGCCAAGTGGCCATGGAGCAAGGGGAGAGGGCCAAGGAGATGAGGGGAGATGGAGCTGTGGTGCAGCTGGGCCGTGGCGAGCGAGGACAGAGCACTGGGCTGTGCCTGAGGAGGGAGCAGGGGACAACCCCATGTTTCCTGTGACAAGGCAGGGCCACACCTGGGACAATTTCGTGTTTGCAGTGAGAAGGCAGGGCCACATCTGGGACAATTTCGTGTTTGCAGTGACAAGGCAGGGCCACATCTGGGACAATTTCGTGTTTGCAGTGACAAGGCAGGGCCACATCTGGGGCAATTTCATGTTTGCTATGACAAGGCAGGGCCACACCAGCCTGTGCTCGTCCACCCGCTGCCCCAGGCCCGGCTTGCATGTTCCCCTTCTGTGATCTCTTCCTCCCCTGCAGTCGCTGCCCTCAGCTCTCCCAGTTGCTCCATCCCTCATCCCCTCCAGCCACCCCTCCCCACTCACCAGGTGCCATCACCCCAGCCCTGGCACCAGAGCCAAGCTGGGACCATGCCATGGGGTTTTCCCCTCCTGCTCCATGCAAACCCCTCTTTGCATCCCAAAAACCTGCCTGGGGACGGGATTTCTCCGAGGCTCCAAGCTTTCCCTGCCACGCTCGTGCCAGCAGCTGCACGGGATGTTGGCAGGAGGCAGAGTGACCTCAGAGACGCGGAGCTGGTCCGAGCTCTCCCGTTCCAGGGAGCGCAGGCAGCTGCCAGCGGGAGCCAAGGTGCACGAGGGGAAGGCTTAGGACATGGTTGGCAGGGCCACAGCCACCCCTGCTCCAAGAACCACAGAAATATGTAAATGAGAAACTTGGCCCCTTATTTATGAGACTTCGCGATTCATTTTTCATTTGGGGAATGCGAGCGAACGAAAATATGAAATATTTCTCCGATGACACAGTTTCCACCCAAGAAAGCACATTCCTTGGAGGCGATGTGCGTGTGCACGGGGGCCACATGGGACCAGCCCTGGGCCCTGGGGTGAGCTGGGCTTCACAAGAGGTGGAGGCTGCGGGGCAGAGTCCGTGGTGGGACAGCAGTGAAAGTCTTGGTGAACTGGAAATCCCTTCTGGGGTGCTGGAAGGGCCAAAACTGAGGGCAAGGGACAGAGCTCAGCTGGTCCAAGGAGGGAGGAGGAGGTTGCACATCATTTACAACCAGAGCAAGGATTCATCTCCCTTCTGCCCACTGAGAACAGATCTCCTCCTCCCAACATCTACAAAATGCTCGCTCTGGTGGGGCCTGGGTTTCCCAAGGATGTCCAAGTGTTCCCATTTATTGCCTTAACAGCTAAAATTCATTGCTCAGCTGGCTCCTTCAGGATGGCCTTTCCAAGGTCAGTGTTTCCATGTCCTTCATGAGCCCCGGAGGGAAAATCCACACTAATAAAGTCTATGGATTCAGTATCCACACGACGTCATGGGCCAGACCTGGCTGCCTCCCAGCAGCACCAGTGCCACAGACCAAGCACACTCCACATTGTGGTCCTGCCTGTTCCCACATTTCATTCCTGGGAAGTTTGTTCCAGCCCTTACCTTCTCCTGGTCCTGAGGCACCAGAGGTGTTCTCCACCAGGCCCGAATCCTTCTGTGCCCCTTCCAGCAGCATCCCCCAGCAGAGCCCCACCAGTGAGATCCCCTAGCTCTGCAAAGAGCTCCTCCAGTCCCCTGAGTGAGGGACAGGAGACTCCCAGGGCTCCAAAGAGACCTGTCCCAGTGCTGGTGGTGGCTGTGGAGCCCCACCCCTGCTGGCCCTCCCCAGCCCACACTGACTTATTCCCATGGGAGCCTTGCTGAGCTGGAGCCAGTGCCTGTGGGATTGGGGTGGGTGGGCTGAGACCACCACTGGGTTTGGTTTCCTGGGGACATCGCCATGAGCCCCTCTGTGATGACTGAGTTGATGTCACAAGAAATGTGATTTATTTAGGGTGGGCCCACCCCGAGATCACCTCTAACCTCTACTCTTCTCCCCTCACACCGACCCCTTCCCTTTACTGACCCAGCCACAGAGTCTGTCACCACTTGCACCTTCCCAGGGTCCAGCTCAGCTTGACTTCTGGAAGTTCTCATTTCCACTGGGCACTTCCAGCTCCTCAGGCCCACTTTTCCCTGAAGATTTGCCTGGTCTCTTTAAGCTCTGCTCATTCTCACTGTGATTTTAATGGGCAAATCACTGTTGTGAGAGGGAGGTACCACAAAGTTTTGTACCTTTGCCTTGAAAATCCTGTCATCCTCCAGCACCTTCAGCCTCTGGGCTCTTCAGCTCAGTTGACTGGAATCCCTAAAAATCTCCCAATACGGGAAAGAGGAATCCTCCACCTGCACTGCTGATCTGGCAGGGGTTATCCTTCTGTCTGTTTTAAATGAATCCTACGTGGCCAACGTGCACATTCCACAACTGGCTTCTCCATCCTTTGCTTGGACAGCAAAGTCCAAGTCTAAAATAGTAAATTCTGGAGCCATCTATCAGCTGCCACGTCCCAGAATAGACAGTAGCATTTGCTCTCCAATCTATATCTGGAAGTGAAAGGCTCCCTCTCTGACAGCAAGATTTACGAGCAGTTGTGATCAAGGGACATGTGCAGACTGCTCGCTCCGGGGCCTAAAAAGGACTTGGGCACAACCGATGGGAAAAGGCCCCTGGGGCTGTGCTGGGCTCCTGCTCCACGGCCCCTTGAGCCCAGCTCAGCCAGGGCATCCCTCCACAAGGTCTCTCTGCCCCAGCTCCCCAGGGGATGGGGACAGACCCCATCCCACCCACCACTTTTCCTCCATCGTGTCTTCAGTGACTTCAGCACCCTCCAAGCGGACTTGAGCATCACCAGGACCTTCTGTCCACAGCCTCCTTTTTCCAAGTCGCAGATCCCAGTCTGGAGGCAGCCACAGTGCTCTGGAGGTGCCCATTTCTCTCCACCCAGTGTCTCTAGTCCTGGAGACACTTCTCCTCCCAAAGCAGAGCCTGCAGCCAACGTCAGTCAAACCTCAACACACCGACCCTCAAAGCCCTTTCATCCAAGCAAGACTCTGGAATATCCCCACTGATAGACTGGTTTCCTGCATGGCACTCCCCATCCCAGGGGTCATCCCATGCCCCTCACTCATCCCTTGTGTCCTCTCACATTACCAGGTGTCCTTGAGGAGCTCTTGCCACAGCTCACACCTCTCTTCATGGTTTGGCCTCAGTCATGTTCCTTGATGAGCCCTGTCCTTCCCTTAACCCCAGGCCTGCCCAGCCCCTCGTCCCCTTGAGCTGGGTCCTTGGTTGACCACACTGTGAGCAGGAACTTGGGGGCGACTCCAATCACAGCCATTTTTACCCTCACAAATTTGTCCCACGCCCAGATCTACTCTTGACAGGACTTTGGGTTGGGATGGCCATAAAGAGTGACGTGCTGGGATGAGTCCTGTCCTCGCAGGATGGGAAGGGACTGGAGCACATGGTGGCTGAGGGGACAATCAGGGATTCATCAGTAAGGGACTCTCTAATTGCTGTTTTCAGCTGCCTAATGAGTTACAAAGACAGAGCCAGACTCTTCTCAGGGGTGTGAGAAGGATCCAGGGGCAGCCGGAACAAGTAATGATGAGGGAAAATCCAGCATGAGGTGAAGAAAAAGAAAGATTTGCACAGCAAGGGTGAAAATCCTCTTTGGAGATGTTCACAACTGGCCTGGACAAAGCCCAAAGCCACCTGGTCTCTCCTTGGAGCTGGCTCTGCTCTGAGGCAGCGATCCCTCCCCGCCTGCAGCTCCGTGCCATACTACGATGTCCTGCAACACACGGTCCTGGCTTTCGTTCCAATTAAAGGAACTTTTTTCCCCAAATATAAACAGTCTGCTCCTTTCAGGGAAATCTGCTGGCCTCTCTTCAGAGCCAGGGAGCCACATCGCCGGTTATAGCCCGGCCATTGATTTATTGGTGTGACCACGGCCAAGTTGGACAGCGTCACCGTGCCGAGATCCAGCATCCTCGAAAGGCAGGAGAAACCAGGGCTATCAGCTTGTCCATCTCATCCTAATCCAGCGTAGGGCCTTCACAACCATCAGCATAATCAGCTCACAGATGAAAGCCGCTGGGGGAGTGCATCCATCATTGTTAGGCTGATTAGAGCTAATTCACAACATGTCTGTTTTCGAGAGATTGTCTTTTTCTCTGCCTCGCTTCCTGTTTGCAAGCAGACTGCAGCAGTCTTTAATTAATTGTGGCTTCAAATTATGCAGGCACTTCTCAGGGAATAAATAAATCTTCCCTGAGTGAACAGGGCATTTTGCAGAGAAGGCACAAGTCGGAGGGGAGCGAGGGACGTCTCCGTGGGCAGGGCTGTGCCTGTGTCCCAAAGCCTTGCCCTGTGCCAAGGCTCGGGGCTGACCTCCATCCCCTTGGAGCTGAGTCTCCTGTTCCTTGGCCGTTCCAAGGGCTGGTCCCTCTCCCGCTCGTGAACGGCCTGTACAAAGCATCTGCAGCCCAATCCCGATCTGCCCAAGGAATCCAAGTGAATTTTCCTTGGGAATTACTTTCACTACTTGCTCCGCTGTTGCTGTCAGAGGGCCATGAGAAGTGATTGCCATAATGATGGTTGAAATCCAGTTTCCCTTCTAAGCCTTTTTTCATGTTATTTAGAGCTCAAATCAACTCTCCTTTGGTTGAAAGTTTCCACTCTTGGGTTCAAGCCAAAAGCGGATTTTTCAAGAAATTGGAACCGACTGGGTTCAGTCATTTCTGAGTCACACACATGGAAAAATACACATTTCCCCCTCGTGCTCCATGGAGACACTTTGGACATGTACGACTCAAAACCAGCTGGAACAAGAGACTTCAGACTTGGCTTGTTTGCGAGTCCACACTGAGGTGTAAAAATCACGCCAGGTTTGGAGAAGCTCACATTGGCATTTTCACACTTCCCTCTCTGAAAGAGCCATCGAGTGGTGTGCAGTGGGCAAGAAGACACTCTGTTCTCTCCCCCGTTGCTTTACATCGCTCTCTCCAATGGGATAATCCCAGGGGATTAGCATTTAAAGTAATGAATGTTTAAAGTTAGCAAGAGAAGAATTCCAGCAATGTTCAATTCTTCCTAAGCCCCTTAAATGGAGCCGAGCTGAGGGGGCCTCGAGCAGGGAGACATCAGTCAGCTCCTGAAGTCCAACGGAGTAACCCCAGGGAATAGGCCCTTCCTCGGCCCAGGACAGACACAGGGACTGTGACCCCAAGAGGCCGAGCAGCAGGGACGGTGCTGGTGTCACCACCCCGAGGCGGTGGGGAGCAGTTTGCTCCACGGCATTTCCGAGGGCTCCCTGTGACTCCCTGGGACTGAAGCGTGGCAGAGGCAGGGACAGAAGCCAAGTCTCAGCCACCGAACCTTTAACCACAACCCCCTTCTTTTTCCCTAAATGAATTGTGTCGAGAATGAATCTCGCTGCTGGAATTTTCTGTCTTCCCCTCCTGGAGGCAGGGAATGGCCATGGAATGAGGAGCCACCACGAGACTCTCCCGGGACAAGCAACTCCCAGGACAAGTGAGCACACTTGGCCAGATGGGTAGTGTGCTTTTGCCACCAAACCTGCCCCTTTTGTGCCCAAAATACCAGCTGGGGGAATCAGTTTTCACCCCAGCCTACAGCTGTGGGGCATCTACAGGGGCACAGCTGTGCCAGAGGGGTTTCCCTTAGGAGATGGCCAAGGAAGACTCTAAGTCTGAAGTTTGAGGATTTCCCAACAGGCCAGTTTTTGAAAGCAGGTTCCCAGACTCACGGTGTCCAGGATGCCCAAGGTGTTCCAGGTGCTCAGGATGCCCAGGATTTCCAGGATGCCCAGGGTGCTCAAGGTGTTCCAGGTGCTCAGGATGCCCAGGATGCCCAGTGTATGCAAGGTACTCCGGGTGCCCAGGATGCCCAGGATGCCAAGGATGCCCAGGGTGCCCAGGGTTTCCAGGGTGCCCAGGGTGCCCAGGGTTTCCAGGGTGCCCAGGGTGCCCAGGATGCCCAGGATGCCAAGGATGCCCAGGGTTTCTAGGGTGCCCAGGGTGCCCAGGATGCCCAGGATGCCAAGGATGCCCAGGGTTTCCAGGATGCCCACGGTGCCCAGGATGCCCAGGATGCCCAGGATGCCGAGGGTGCCCAGGGTGCCCAGGGTGTCCAGGGTGCCCAGGGTGCCCAGGGTTTCCAGGATGCCCAGGGTGCCCAGGGTGCCCAGGATGCCCAGGGTTTCCAGGATGCCCAGGATGCCCGGAGTGCCCAGGGTGCCCAGCGGGTCCAAGGTGCTCAGGATGCCCAGGGTGCCCGGGGTGCTCAGGGAGCAGCAGGAGGGCTGTGGCCAGACAAGCCCCATGGCCTGCCCAGTCCCCCATCGCTGTGGGGTGGGTGGTGTGGGGCAGGGAGGCGCCTGCCCAGGATGAGCACTGCGATCCCTGGGGAGCAGGGCTGCGATAAGCTGGGTATTTCACACCCTGCCCTGCCAAGGAAGGGTGGAAGTGGGAGGGAGAGGCCAGGAGGTGCAGAAGGGGCTGGGAGAGGAAACCAGCAGCATGAGTCATTGCAGCTGATGGGCAGGATACCCACAGGAAACGCCTTTTCCCCTGGATAAGGTGCAAGGGACAAGCTGGCACCAGCCCCTGGGCACAGGTTGTCCCCAGCTGGGTGCAGGGCACACGTACGAGCAGCAGAGCTGGCTGGGGAAGCTGGCAGAGGCTTCACTCAGCTGTTTATTCAGCTCCTGGTGTTCTGCCCCAGGGCTGGAGGGTTCCCTGCAGCGCCCCCCGTGCCCCCAGCAGCCCCATGGCCAGAGGACACCCCCAGCCCTGCTGTGCAGCTTGCACATGAGGAGTCTGGGACAGCCGGGGCTCTTCCCGTGTGTGCCCTGGTTTGGGCAGGCAGAGGGGTGATGGTGACGGCCCAGCAGAGCTGGGCAATCATGGAATGGTTTAGGTTGGAAGGGAACTTAGAACTCATCTCATTCCACCCCTGCCAAGGGCAGGGACACCTTCCCCTGTCCCAGGCTGCTCCAAGCCCCGTCCAGCCTGGCCTTGGGCACTCCCAGGGATCCAGGGGCAGCCACAGCTTCTCTGGGCACCCTGTGCCAGGGTCTCACTGCCCTCACAGGGAGGATTTTTTTCCTAATATCCCATCTAAACCTACTCTCTGTCAATTTGAACCCATTCCCCCTTGTCATATCACTCCAGGCCCTTGTAAATAGTCTCTCTCCATCTTTTCTGCAAGTTCCCTTCAGGCACTGGAAGGCCACAATCAGATCACCCTGAATCCTTCTCTTCCCCAGGCTGAACATTCCCGGCTCTCCCAGCAGAACTGCTCCATCCCTCTGATCATCCTGGTGCCTCCTCTGGACTCTCTCCAGCAGCTCCAGGTCATTCCTTCCGTCCTTCCCAGCAGACAGACAGGACAGGGTCCTCTGACTTCCCCAAAACACCTCCTATCAATGATGGAGCTGGTGTTTCAGAGCAGGCTGTGGAAATCTTGCCCAGTGGGTCACCCCAGGCGTGTCCCCAAACAAGCCCTGGAGAACGGCGCAAGGCAGTTCCGATGTGGAAGGAGAGCAGATCGTGCTGCCCATCAGGGCTCTGCAGCCCCTCTGCCTGGACAGGCACCTTCTCCAAGGGCTGGGGCCACGCAGGGGCCCACGAGCTGTGGACACCCTCTGGCTGAGTCCCCGGGTGGGGACACGGGCCCTGAGTGAGCAAATGTGGCAGCCACAGAAACGTCCCAGACACCACACGGGGCTGAGCTGGGGTTGGCCTGGCCTTGGCAAGGCTGAGCCTTCCCAACAAGCCCCTGTGAGCTGGAGAGTGGCTTCGGGCCTCTGCACAGGACATGCCTGGCACTGGGATGGAAATCCAGGCTTTGACAGGAGCAAGGGGTAAAAGCAGGCAGGGAGGGGAGCTGGGAATGGTGCGTGATGCCAGCACAGTGACCCTTGGAGTGTGGGATCAGCCACTGCGTGTCTGGCTGTGGGACCTCCCCACTGCCCCATCCCACTCCATCCCACACCCCGTCACCTCCAGACAAAAGCACCTCCTGCAGCTCCCTGGCCAGCACAGAAACCCTGTCCCAGCTCCCAGGCGGTGGGGAAGGGGTGATGGAAAAAAAAAGTGGGCAGAGCAGGGGAGATCAGGGGGAAGAAGCAGATGGGCCAGGCTGGGACTGGGGCAGAGCTGGTGCCTACACCAACCCCCAGGGATGCCCACAGGATCCGAGGGGAATGGCACAGAGGCCAGGAGGCTCCCGGGTGCTCTGCCCTGGCCCCGGGCACTTTCCACACTGGCAGAGCTGCTCCGGCTGCTTTGCTCCGACTGCTTTTCCCTGTGTCTAACCTGACTTTCCCCCACTAGAACTTAAGCCCATTTGATATCCTGTCTGCCACGAGAGGAGAACAGTCTGTTCCTTCCCCTCTGGAGCTGTTTTATGTCTTTGAAAGGACCAGCCCGGCTGCCCTTGCCAAGGCTCTGTGCGCGCCATCCCGATCCCCAGAGCACTGCCCATTGTCCATCCCCCGGACAATGCCCCTTTCCCGGTTCTCCTTGCCCTGCCGTGAGCAGGGGCAGCAGAGGCAGCAGGGGCAGCAGGGGCAGCAGGGCAGGGCCCTGGCACCCGTCCCATGGTGCAGCCTCGCTGACACGCGCGTGGGTCACTGCAGCTGGGCCTGGCGGGTGCTCGGAGTGCCCCACGCACCCCAGGGAGGGCACAGAGGGCGTCTGCTGGAGAACACCCAAGGCACCAAGTCATCGATAGGATGGAATGGCTCGAATTCCCCTGGGCTGCCAAGGCCGGGCTGCGAGTGCCGAAAGCTCCGGTCCCCGCGGGCGCGGAGCAGCACCCGGCACCAGCGGATGTGGGGAAGGATCCTGGGCAGGGGTGCTGGACCCAGCAGCCTCCCAGGAGCGGCCCCTGGACACAACAGCTCTCCTGGAATGTGGTGTCAAGACCTGGCCCAGGTGTCGGAACTCCGGGCGAGGGCTGGAGCTGGGCACGGCCAGGGATGTCCCCGTGCCACCAGAGGGATGTCCCCGTGCCACCAGAGGGACGTCCCCGTGCCACCAGAGGGACGTCCCCGTGCCAGCGGCTGCAGCCCTGCTCGCCGGCCTCCCTGCACTGTGCCAGGGGACAGGGCTGGGGCGAGGCGAAGCAGGGCCAGGCTGGGGCCGGGCAGGGGAAATGCAGGCACCGTCCTTACGGCTTTTGGTCTTTTTCCACCCAAGGGTTTTTGGGTGGGGGGTGTTTTATATCTCGATTTTTTGGAAGGGTTTTGGTTTGATTTCCTCCTCCGCCAAGCACTAAGCAATCGCTCTCTCCCCCCTTGGCAGGAGCTGCCTGTCTCGTGGTGTTGACCTTGGCTGGGTTTTCTCTGCGGCTGGAGCAGACTCACACCATAAATTCCCTGTCTTCTAGGAATCCAGCATGGGAAAGAAAAGAAACGCGAAAGAGAAACGTGGATTAAAATATTTTGCATCTTAGCACATAACAAAGGGGGGTTGGCATCGAGCAGCAGATGACTTCCTCGAGCTGAGAGGTGCTCGTGGACACCCCAGGCAGTGCCAGCACCCCTTGGCACCCATGTCTATAACGGGCGTGGGGACAGGAGCTGCCCTGTCCCGAAGGAGAGCCGTGCAGGGGTGGCACTGTCCTCAGGCACACACAGAGATGAGCATCGAGCGCTGCCCCTCACGCCCCTGTCACACATCCCAGTGGTGTTTGGGGCAGCAGCAGAAGCTGGTCCAGGTGCATGGGGTGGGATGGGGGCCCAGAAGAGCGGCTGAAGTTTTGTAGGAGAGGGAAGAGCTGCTGGGGCAGGGGCAGGGACTGGGGTTAGAGCAGGTTTAAGGTCAGGACTGTGCCCTTGCCAGCACTCAAGGTGGCCATCGCCCAGAGCACACCGGTCCCCAGTGCTGGCAGCGTCCCCTGGCAGGGCCGTGGCCAGTACTCCCGCAGCTCCCAGGGTGGTGGAAGCCACCTTGGCCAGTGTTCCCAGAGCATCCTGGACCCAGAGTGGTGGAAGCCACCTTGGCCAGTGTTCCCAGAGCATCCTGGTCCCAGGGTGGTGGAAGCCACCTTGCCCAGCCCCAGTGCAGAGCTCCTGTCAGCAAAGGCCCGGGGTGAAGCAGCCCACACCAATGATTGCTTCAAGTGATTTCTTTCCAAGCAGGTGAGGCGCAGCACGGCCCTAATTGGATCCAGCAGAGCTACCTCGGACAGACAAAACACAGCAGTGACTCAGACCCTGCCATGAGCAGACACAGCCCAGCGCCCGAGGGAATGGGTTTGCAGCACCCTGCAGTGCGGGAACAACCCGGGCCGATGCCATCCCACAGGCCCCGGGATGTGGAGGAGAGAGGACTCTTTTTGGGACAAGCCCTGAGCCTGGAATGTCCAGGGGCCTGTTGGGGGTGCTGGGGACACTTGGGCAGGGGGTGCTGCAGCACAGGGCACCCAGCGGTGCTGCTGGCACTGCCAAACCCCCGGGCTGCACAGAGCCAGAGGGGTTTGAAGCCAGGTCACGATGCCAGAGCAGCCTGGGGCAAGGTGTCAGGGTGCCCCCAAGGGTGACTGTGTCCCCTACATGGAGGGTCAGGACTCCTGCACCCTGCTGGGGCTTGCAGAGCTCACTGGCAGCCTGGTGACCCAAAAACCCAGCTGTGATCCCTTCCCACCCTGCTCTCCGCTGGATATTAGCTGAGTACCTCCAGCAGGGAGAGGACACGGACACCTGAAGGTCCCCCAGGAGTGGAAGGACACGGCCACAGGTCGCTGGCAGCTTGAGAACTGACAGGAGATAAAATCCTTATTTCCACATAGGGGAGAGAGGCTTTCAGTGTATCCCTGTGCCTGGGAACTCTGCGGAGCTGTGACTGCAGGACAGGCAGGCCCATCCTGAGGAGAGGTCCCAGGGGGCTGAGAGCCGTGACATGGTGGGGAGAGGAGCGGTGCCGTGCTCGGGAGCAGCTTTACATCTCCTGTGCTCTGGGAACGCCAAGGCACCGTGTGTTTGACACTGGAAAAGGGCCCCATTTCCCAGAACTGTAACCTGCTCTAAGCCCAAGCAGCTGGAAGGAGGCCCTGAGTCCCCCGAGCACGAGCGATGCTTCTCATCTCTCCTCACACACTTCGCAGCAGCCATCGCCACTGCCCAGCCCCGGCACAGCTCGTTCCTGCTTCCCAGAGCTTCCCGGGACGGGGGAGAGCCGTTAAAACCGAACAAAGCCTCCAAGTGGGCTGGGAGGAAAGAGGAAATTGATAAGGAATGAGAAGCAAAAGGGTCACACAGAAAAGTCTGTGGGTAGCAAACCATAGAATGACAGAACGGTGTGGGCTGGGGGGAACTTAAATCCCATCTCAACCCACCCCCTCCATGGGCAGGGAACCTTCCACTGTCCCAGGCTGCTCCAAGTCCCGTCCAGCCTGGCCGTGGGCACTGCCAGGGATCCAGGGGCAGCCACGGCTTCTCTGAGCAACCTAATCACAGAATGTCCTGAGTTGGAAGGGATGCACAAGGACCAAGTCCAGCTCCTGGCCCTGCACTGGAGGCCGGGTGGGAATTCCCTTGGGAGCACATCATGAGAGGCTACAAGCAGGAACGATGTAGGAAGCTCCTGCGAACACCTGTGCTGGGTGTGCACTCTGTGTCACACCCCCTGCGTCCCCTGTCAGGGCTGTGCCCTGCTCCCCACTCCCACTGCCGGCACAGGGGAACAGAGCAGGATGCCACCCCCCCCGCCCCTGTGATGGGGAAATGGGGAAAAATGGGAAACCTGAGTGACACCCAAATGCTGAAGGGTAACGGTGGCCCAGGAAAGTGAGTGGCAGCTCCATGAGCCTGACCCAAGACAGGCAGGGCGAGGATTTGGGGCAGGGTCTCTCTGCCAGTGCGTGCGGCTCTCCCCACACCTCTGCATCACTGATGCTTTGGGCACTGATGCCCTGGGGACAAATCAGTACCTGGGACTGCGGCATTCCTGCCAAAAACCTGCTGGGAGCCATGGATGCCGTGTAACAGCCTCACCCCTGCCCCTTGTCGTGGGCAGGGAGTGGCTCTGGGGCATCCTGGCATGGGAAGCAACAGCACCTGTGGCTGCCCTCCCCAAGGCTTTCATCCATGTCCCACCAGAATGTGGCTGTGGTGGGAGGAGAGGACAGGAGAACGTGGAACAGGGAAACAGCAGAGCCAGGAAAAGGGCTTGGAGGGGCCACAGGGTGGAAGGTGGCTGGGAGCACCAGGAACCCCCTGCTGCTGAGGGAGCCCTGAGGTGGGGCACTGAGGGACAGGGAAGGGAGGTTTGACCCCAGAACGTGCAGGGAAGGAAAACGGGATAGCAGAGGCTCTGGGCTCTGCAAAGCGGTGGTGGGAGGAGGGAGGTGGAGGATTAAATGGCACCAAGGAGACTGGGAATGATACGAACGGTGCCCTCGAGCATCACCCTCACACAGCTGTGCAGAGACCGGAGCCCCTCTGGAGCATCAGCTGCGAGATACTCCTGCGGCGTCACCTCCGCGGGCAGCACAGCCGGGATTGGCACGGCGATCCATTCCCTCTCCCTTCCCAGAGGATGATTCCCGACCACGGTCTCTGCGCCCGTGGGGCAGGGCTGGGCAGCGCAGGAGGGCGGCCAGGACCCCGCTCCCCCCGGCTGCGGCACCGTGTCCGTGTCCTGGTGCTCCAGGCTGCAGCCGCAGGTCGAATGCCGGCCTGGGAAGTGCTCCTGAGGGACCCATTTCCATTCCCGCTACCACAGGCACCCGCCCGGGTAAATCCTCCCCATAAATTTCTCAAGCTCCATCTCGAAAGCGCTCGGGCTGTTTGCAGCGCTGGCCGCGCGCCAGGGTTTGTAGTTCACCAGAAACGCCGTGTTTGTTTGTTTTTTCAGTCTGGGCCGGGGCCAAACTGGATCCACACCAGGGTTTTTTGAAGTTTCCGGTGCACCACAGCCCTCCCAGCCCCACAGCTGCTCCGTGAATCGGAGCCTTCGGCTCCTTCCCGGCTCACAGCAGCGGGAGTGTGCTGTGACCTCGGCTCTGACAGCACCCAGGGGTCTGAGCACCCTCCCAGGGGTCTGAGCATCCTCCCAGGGGTCTGAGCAACCTCCCAGGGGTCTAAGCACCCTCCCAGGGCTGCTCCCGGGGACTCTCCCAGGAGCCCACCAAGGGGCTCCCCTTCCCCGGTGACACGGAGGGGCTGAAGCCTTTGAAGATGATTTTTGACGAGGCTGCTGGGCCACAGTTTTGGGCTCAGTGCAGGTTTTGGCCCTCGCTGACCCCCGGAGAGGCTGTCCCAGGGTTGCCTTTAGCAAGGAAGGGATGGTTCCTCTGGCTGCAGCATAACCACGTTCACGGCCAGCTGATAGCCATCTGCTCCTCTGCCAGCAGCTCCTCCAGCCTAAATAGCTCTGATCCCTCCTGCTGTTTACTCCCAGATGTATTTATAGACCAGCTCTCTCCCAGCCTTCATTTTCCTAGACTAAACAAGCTCATCACTTTCATGCTTCTCTCCTAAAACCAGCTCTCCTTCCACCCACCTGTCCCTCCTCTGCCCACAGAGCCCCTCACGGTGCCTGGGGGTGAGCAGGGCTGGGGCAAGGCCAGCTCTTGGCACTGCCCCCTCAATGGCATGGGGATGATCCAGCCCCCACTGTGGCCACCCTGCCAACAGGGATTGTCCTTTACGAGGCCACGGTGGCGACTCCTGTGTTCCCACGCTGCTCTTCCGTTCCTGTTTCACCTTTCATGGACACCTCTGGGGGGCTGTGCCTGACCTTGTCCTAATATTTCTCCCAGCCCAGCCCTTCCAGGCTGTTTTGCTCATTCTCTGTGCCTGTGACGTTGGCCTGTGCCAAAGGCAGAGTGGCAGCAGGACCAGGGCTGTGCCTGTCCCCTGTGCTGGCACTGCTGAGGCCTCTCCAGTCCTGTGTCCAGTCCAGGGCCCCTCAGGACAATACAGACCCTGAGGGGCTGGAGCACGTCCAGGGAAGGGAACGGAGCTGGGAAGGGGCTGGAGCCCCAGGAGCGGCTGAGGGAGCTGGGAAAGGGGCTGAGCCTGGAGAAAAGGAGGCTCAGGGGGGACCTTGTGGCTCTGCACAACTCCCTGACAGGAGGGGGCAGCCGGGGGGGTCGGGCTCTGCTCCCAGGGAACAGGGACAGGAGGAGAGGGAACGGCCTCAGGCTGGGCCAGGGGAGGCTCAGGGTGGACATCAGCAGGAATTTCCCCAGGGAAAGGGTGCTCAGGCCTTGGCAGGGGCTGCCCATGCCTGGAGGTGCCCAAGGAAGGGCTGGATGTGGCACTCAGGGCTCTGGGCTGGGGACAAGGTGGGCATCGGGCACAGCTCGGATTCGATGATCCTGGAGGGCTTTTCCAGCCTCAGTGATTCCACAAGTCTGTGATTCTCTGTGCCTGTTATCTCTCCCACTTGGCACTCCAGCAAATTCCATTAGCAAGGCCACAGTCTCTGGACCAGCTCCAGCACCTGCCTTCGAGCCACAGCTCATCCTCCAGCACATTCTCTTACTGCCCTCCCTCCCAGTTCCTCCCCATCCACCACTCCAGCCTCTGTCCCTGTTTCCCCACCTTTCTTCTCTGTTTCCACGCAGCTCTTTCCCACCCCCTTTGCCAAATGAAGGGCAGACGGACAAACCCTGGCAGCAGCCCCGGCGGATGCACCGAGCATGTCTGTGGTGCTGCAGGGCAGCGTGGGCAGCCTCCTGGATCGGCTGTTCCCAAGGCTCCGAGGGACACCGGGCACCTCTGTGTCCATGGATTGATGGAGCAGGCCTTGCTCCCGGTCACCAGTGCAGACACAGGGCTCCAAACCCTGGGGGCTGATTCCTGATGTCCCCTGGTACGTGTCCAACCACCCTCAAGGTCCCTGTCTGGAGCTTGGCAGCCACCGAGGGAGCAGTGGGCTGGTTTGCTGTGGTGGTGAGGAGACCAAGGGCACCAGCAAAATACCCCTCAGTCCATTTATCAGCTGGTTTTAGCCCAGATCCTGCAGCCAGATCCTGGCAGGATGCATTTTGAAAGAAAAGCTGCTCCTGGTATAATCAAAGCCTGGGAGGCTCAGGTTGGGGATGCTGAAGGCTCAGGATATTGCACACAATCCCAGAATGGCTGAGTTTGTAAGGAATCACTGGAGGTCACCAGTCCAACCCCCCCTGCTCAGGCAGGGCCATCCCAGAGCACAGGGCACAGGATTGTGTCCATGTGGCTCTGGAACATCCCCGCTGAGGGAGACTCCAGCCCCTCCCTGGGCAGCCTGGTCAGGGCTGGGCACTGCCCAGGGCAGAAGTTCTGCCTCCTGTGCCGGGGGAATTGCTGGGATCAGCCCCTGCCCGTGGCTCTGGTGCCACTGCTGGGCCCCCGGAGCAGAGCCCGGGCCCTGCTCTGACCCTCCCTGCAGATCTGCACACGATGGTCTCTGCTCCCTGCCCTCCTGCCAGGGAAGTCACACTGCAGAGGTCCTGTCGCTCCTGGGGAGAGGGACAGGCACCCACAAAGCACCCCAGGAGCACCTCCACGCCACGGCTCCTCAGGAGGCCACCAGAGGGTCTCCCTGCCCCCCGGGCCTCGCCAAAAGCCGGTTGATGTCTGGAGCTAAAAAGTTTCTGCCCAGCACGAGGTGGTGGCTGCGTGAACTTCGCAGAGACAGCACAAACCAGGCCCCAGCCTGGCCTGGGAGGCTGCAGCAGCCTGAGGCACAAATGTGGTTCAAGGGAGTTCACTGTGAGCGAGAGGGATGTGGGATACTGTCCCAACCAGTAACGGTGCTTTCTGGTCTCAGGAAGAGCCAGTTTCCTAAATCTGAGAACAATTACGACCGAGATTGTCTTGGAGGAAAAATTTAAACAGAACAAAATGGGAACCATGGCTGGGAATCATTCAGAAATACTTTCCAAAGAGCCCGAGTGTTGGCCGGAGGCAGCGGAGCCTGGATGATTGTGAGACCCATCAGACCTCCCTGGACTGGCAGCTCATCCCGGTCCCCCCGGCCAGAGACCTCGGCAGCGCTGCTGACGGTGCCCATCTGCATCACTGCTTTCTAGGAAAAGTGGCTCCGAGGAGCAACAGCCAGCAGGGCTTTTCCCCGGAGCCCACTGAATTGTCTGCCTGAGTCCCCACCCGGCTCCGAAGGGACAGAGTGGAGCTCTGCCCAGCCCTCCCTCCGTGCCCTGGGGCTCGGGCACAGTCCTGCTCCTCATTAGGAGAAGCGGCCACAGCAGGGGATTTGTTTTCTCGTGTGTTCTGCCCTCCTTTTTCTCAGCCCCGGGGCCTGTCTGTGCTCCCGTCCCAGAGCCCTCCACCTCCTCAGGAGTCCTGAGACACAGCCTGAGGCCGGGACAGCAGGACAGCGAGCTGGGGCTGCCCCGGCTGTCCCGCCTGGCCCAGGGGTTCCCAGCAGAGCTGATCGGTCCCCAGGGACACCTGGCAGCCCCTTGGGGTCACCTTTGTGTGCAGACAGCCCGGCCCCACCGCTGCAGGGCCGTCCTGGACACGCGTGGGATGGACATCAGCCACGCAACAGGAACAGGCTCCTCTCTGAGCTGAAGACACAAATGCAGCAAACAGAGGTCCCGTGACAGAGGGGGAAAGAAAACTTTTGAGCTGTCAGCACCTTATGCTGGAAGGAAAACAAGGAGAGACACCATCCCTGTGGAGGATGGTGAGGAGTCAGCTCAGGCAGACCCAGCTGGGCCTTGGGAGCGGCACCGTGGAGAGGCCATGGTGGGCTCTGGGAAAGATGAAAACTCTCTGCACTTCATTTCTACCCCTGCTAAGCTGTGTCTGGGTTATCCCCTGCCTGGGAGAAGCAGGGGCAGCACGATGCCAGTGGGCATCCAGCTGTAGTTCCTGGGGACAGGGGCTGTGCCAGGCAGAGCTTAGACAGGAAACACTCATCTGCTCTGCCAAAAATGTTTATTTTGTTAGGAAAGAGACAGAATGTCTTAACTTCACTAATGCAATATAAGAGTTTTGCTCATAAAATCGAATTAATTCCTATTAGGAAATCCTGCCTCTGCTGCTCTCCATGGCAGCAGCCACATCCTCCCATCCAGCTCTTCCACTCATCACTGCTGCTGGACTTGGATACAGGCAGGTCCCCCGTGTGGGGAGCGGGAGCTGGAGGAGCCCCAGGTGCGGTGGTGATGGCCAAACATTCCCCTCCCAGTGACGGTGCCGTGGCACCAGGACGGGCGCAAGGAGCTCCAGGTGCTGCTCCAAGGAAATCGATGGTGGCTGCCAGCACTGCAACTTTGTCACTTGTCCCTTATCCGGGTGCAGGAGCAACTCTGGGGCAGGGGGTGCTTCTTGACCTTCCATCAGCCTTCCCAGTGCTGCTCCCAGGAGGCTTCAGGGAACTTCAAACAGCTCAAAGGCTGGTGGGATCCAGGTAGGGGTGCTGGGGGAAGCTCTGTGCCCTCAGCCTGGCTACAGCAGAGGGGTCAGAGGCTCCAGAGCACTCTCTCTTTACCTTTCCATGGGGACAGCAGTGCTGGCACCTGTACCTGGTAGCCTTTCCCCAGGAGTTTGACCACAAGTTGTGCAGCTGCAGCATTTGGTGCCCATGTGTGCTCCTCCGAGCCTCGTCCTCTGCAAACGTGGACCAGACACTCGCAGGGAGAGACATCAGAACAGATGTAAACAGGAGGGGAAGCTGCAAAGCTCTGTCTCACTCAGCTGCTCCCTAGCGAGCGATTTATTTCGGGTACCCAAATGCAGGTCGACGTTCTGATGACATGAGGTTAATCCCAGCCCTGTGCTGGCGCCGAGCGCTGCTGTGTCCCAGCAGATCGATGCTCTTGGGCCAATGTCCAGCCCAGCCCAGCCCAGCCCAGGGAGGTCAGCAGGTCTGACCCGACCCCTGTGCACCTCGCTCCGCTTGCCGTGCTGTGGATGCTGGTCCTGGTTGGAAAGCAGAGCTCTGCTCCTCCAGGGAATGCCAGGTTTGTGGAGCTGATCCCCTCTGCTCTTGGCCAGACCCGGGGTCTGGGCTCTCTGAAGGGACAGGTTGTGCACTGCAGTCAGAAAGAACTCCTCACCACCGTGGTTTTCCTGGTCTCCTCAAACACCTCCCTGTTACTTGCAGCTCAGAAGTTTCCAGACAGGAATATCCACCCATTTTTCTTTTCTTCCCCTCCACTTTTCAGGGCCATAAAAATCCAGTGTGTCTAGGATATGTATTCATTGCACTTTTCCATTCCACCCGCAGCTTTTCCAAACCTCTTCACCTCTGGAAGAGCTACAGAAGCAGCAAAAGGAAAACTGAAACCCAGGAACGCACCACAGCAGGGCTGTGCCAAGCGTAAGGACTTTGAGAGGATCAGCAGGACAGAGGAAAAAGCCTCTTCAGAGTTGTTTGGAGAGAAACAGATCCTCTTCCCCACAAGGATCAGCTGTGTGATGCTGATGTGCAGCCAGAGCGAGCCCTTGGCCCCACAGCCCGAGGACGCTGATCCCCTGTGCCTTTCCTTGGGGCCGTGGGAGCTGTGGAATCCCCCCAGGGGTCTCAGCCCCTGGGTTTTAGAGGACGCAGGGGTGGCTGCTGACCCCAGGCCCAGCTGTGTCTCCAGCAGGACTGGTGTGGGCAGGAGCAGCGCTGCCCATGGAGAAGGAGCTGTGGGGGGATGGGATCCCCCCAGGCTGGCACTGGGGCGTTGTGGGGGTGAAGGTGGAGGGAAAGGCAGGGAGAGCTCCGTGTGCCTGGAAGTGGACACTGGAAAAGAGGAGTGGACAGAGAACACTGCCCTTCTTCCCTGGATCTGAGCTGACACCGAGCACCACCTCTGCACCCCCTGAACCCGCACTGCTGGAGCCCAAGGGTGTCCCTGGAGGATCCCACTCCCCTGCTGAGCCATCCCCACGGTGCTCCTGCTCTCCCGGAGTGCTGGTGCTGTGCTGCAGGGCAGGGACCGGCTCGGTGCTGTGCACGGGGCAGGTGCACTGCACACAGATCTGGACACCTGGAGGGCTGCAGGCTGCACCTAGAGACACATCTGGGCACATCTGTGGGTCAGGGAAGTCCTGTGGGACCGGGGAGAGGGGCCGGCACACCTGTGCTCTGCTCGCAGGCTGAGCGTGGTGGAGCCACAGGAACCTCATGGCATGTTCTGCACATGGCCCAGCCCCAGGTTCAACACGAGCCATCTGGACTTGCATCAGCTCCGAGGGCTTTTCAAAGAGCGTCCCGTTCACAGCAACCAGCCTGCAGGCTGATGTTCTCCAGATGACACTGTTGTCTTTGGAAAGCCTCCTAAACACTTGAAAAACACCTTCAGCCATACTCCGACGCAGCCGAGCGGGACCGAGATTAGAAATGCACTTGACAGTGCTCAATCTGTCCAGTGGGATTAAAACCAGATCCAGTTCACGTCTCTGCAATTACACACCTCCCTTCCATAGGCAGAGGGCTCTCTCTTTCATCTGACATCAGGGCGTGCACTTTTTATTCCTGCTTAAGCCTCAGCTGAAGGGCTCTTGAGAGTATTTCAATGCAATCACAAACTATTCTGGACAGATGTTGCACAAACTGGCTTCAAAACAGTGGTGGTCCTGACCACGACAGCCCAGCGTTTAATACTGTTGGATTCTGGGATCCTACTGGGACAGCAGACTGAGGGTTTTGACTTCTGCTGAACCAAATCCATGAAGGCAGTGCTGATAAGGCCATGTACTTATGTCAATACAGCAAGGGAAAGCACCCCACAGGGAAAATGGGAGCCCTGGCTGGGTTATATAGAGCTGACAGGAAGGCTGGAGAGGTGGGTGAGAGCTCTGGGATCATCCATTTGGAATGGGGACACTGTAGCACCCTCTGAGGACATCATCAGCCACCAAACACTCGTCTCTCAGTAATGCAGCCGCTGAGGATGAGCACAGTTGTTGTTCATAGTCCACACCCCAAGAGAACACATTGGAAACCATTGCTTTCTCCAACCTTCTTTTTTCCTGGATGGCCACAGAGCTGTCACTGGACATCCTGGCATCATGCTGATCTTTAAAATGGACTTTTTAAGAACTTGATCACCTGCAAGTGAGAGCTGAAAAATTTCCCTCCAGATCCTGCAAGAATCCTGATCCAGGAGGATCCAGGAGGGGCTGTAGCTTCTCACCTTCTCTCTGGGCACTGCAGTCGCTTCCCTTCCCAGCAGAGGGACTGTCCCTTCCCGGAGAGGTGTCCCTGGTGCTACAGACCTCCGGAGACAGTCTGTGCATGAGATCTGGGCCAGCGGTTTGGGATCAGCTCTGGGCAGAGGATTCTCCTGGCACCCCTGCCTGGTCTCTTTGCCAGGATAGCCGTGTGGAGGGGGAGGCACGGAGCTGTAGGGGAATCATAGAATCAAGGGATCATGGAATGGTTTGGGTTGGAAGGGACCTCAAAGCTCACCCAGTGCCACCCCTGCCATGGGCAGGGACACCTCCCACCATCCCAGGGTGCTCCAAGCCTGCCCAAGCTGGCCTTGGACACTGCCAGGGACCCAGGGGCAGCCACAGCTGCTCTGGATGGAAAAGAGGGAAGAGGCTGAGACAGCGCCATGGGAATCCAGAGAGCACCAAGGTGCCAGGGGGAAAGGGAGGAGCAGCCTGGAGAGAACGAAACTTTGGAGATGTGCAGCAAACTGGAGGCTGCTGAGTGATCAAAGGCAGCACCGGGGGTGTTAGGGGCTCTAATTGGGCCCAGGAATTAATGAGGATCCCAAAATCAAAGCTGATGGAGCTCGCTGGGGAATCCTCTTTTAACACCCACAGAGCCAGTCTGGTTCTGCTGGCCTGGAGATCACACCTAGGGGGAAACACTGCCCCGGGAACTTCCGGGAAGTTCCGGGAAGGAAAAAGCAAAACAAAGAGAAGAGAAGAGAAGAGAAGAGAAGAGAAGAGAAGAGAAGAGAAGAGAAGAGAAGAGAAGAGAAGAGAAGAGAAGAGAAGAGAAGAGAAGAGAAG
>VZTE01002029.1:212804-257888 GCA_013397775.1 Eulacestoma nigropectus | reverse complement strand
GAGCAGGGACCCCCACCCCAGCATCCCAAGCAGGGACCCCCACCCCAGCACCATCCATGAGGACAGTGCTTCCAGCTCCAGCAAGGAGGAGCTGAATGCGGAAACCTCTTTATTTCCAGATGGAAATGGAGATGTTCTGAATGAAAGGAGTTATCAGGGGTTTAGCCCTAAGCAGTTTGGGGTGCTGCCCTTCTGCCCTGTCTTTTTCCTGCTCTCTCCATTCAGCCGCTGCCTCACAGATGTCCCTGCGGCTGGTCTGGTGCTCAGACCCTTTCCCTGCACATGGTGAGCAGGTGAATTAGACACATCTGTGCACCAGGAGCTGCCGCAGGGACCGTGCTGGGGGACTTCTGGCTGCCAAGAAGCCCAAGGTTACCTCACTCTTAGCCCTAATCCCCTCCCGCTGTTGCTCTGAAGGGGCTGCAAGGGACAGAGGTTGTGGGGAGACAGTGGCTGCCCCACTGCTGTTGTTGGATGTCAGCAGCACGGACTGCCCGTCTTCGAGGCTGCGGCCCTGGTGTGGATATTGATGCATTAAGGGGTGTGGGTGCCTCTGAGTGTGGAGCCATCCACCCGCATTCCAGGGCAACCAGTGCAGGAGACCGGCAGTGCTGGGCATGGACAGGAGCTCCCCAGGCTGCCCAGCCTTTCCCCAGCACTGGCTCTCCTGTTGGCTGTGGGAAGGCTGCAGGTCCCCATCTCCTGGGCTGCTGGGTTTCCCTGGGATCACAGCAGGAGCACGCTGGTGCCCATCAGAGGAGGAGGAAGAGCACGCTGGTGCCCATCAGAGGAGGAGGAAGAGCATCCCCCACGCTGACGGGCACTGGGCTGGGGCGGGCGGCGAGACGAGCTGCGCAGTGAGAGAGCCAGCACTGGGCTGAGCAGGGTCCTGCTGCCAGCCATGGTGCCTTGCTGAGTCTCCATGGTACCTGCAGGTCGCCAGAGGCTGAGTTACAACTTGTGAACAGTCAGGCTCGCACAAGTGACGGAGACAAAGGGCTGGAGCAGCGTGGGAGGAGCGCGTCCATGGCTGCAGCAACATCCGCACATGGGCTTCCCAGGCCAGCGGTGCCAGACGCACACACACGGGGCTGCTGGTCCCACAGCCAGCTGGGGCTCCCAGGAGCCACAAAACCAGGCTGGAGCCACCGCAGCAGGTGATGCTGGTGGGGCTGGTGGAGCCCTGGTCTGCCCAGGGTCCCCAAACTCGCTGCAGGACAGCACAGCTCGGAGCCCAGCCTGCACACAGCGTCTGGCAGAGGCACTGGGTGATTCATGTCCAGCCCTTCCCCAGCCTGGAAACATTCTTGGCATGTGGCAGCTCCCAGCCGCCCCTCTGGTTAACCCTGGTTTAGCCCAGTCTGGCAGGAGATGGGGCACACGTGGCCCCGTCCAACCCTTGGGTCTGGTGCAGCTCCCTGAGCCCTGCCCAGACCCAGAGCCCTGCAATGCCCCCAGACCCTCACCAGAGCCCCCAGCTCTCTCCTCTGCAGCCCCCGGCTTGAGAAGGAGAAGGCAGTGCTGGCTCGGGTAAAAAGCCAGGAGGAAGGAGCTTTCCCAGCTCTCAGACACCCTGGTGGGGGCACAGGGGTGCTGCTGGTCTCCTCTGTGCTGGGAATAGGACAGAGCTGCGAGAGGGGTGTTGGGGTGAGCAAAGGGGGATGTCCTGAGAGAAGGTAACATCTCATTTGATCTGATTGCACTGGGAAAATGCTACAAACCAGGTACTAGGCCCGTGCCTGGGCTCCCAGCAGTTCCAGCAAAACCCAGTGAGGCCAGCAGGAGCTCAAGGGACGGGTGTGCTGATGTGCTGCATGTGCTGGTCAGCAGCACCCACAGCCTGACCTTCTCACCCCACACCAGCGCTGGCCAGAGGGGACAATGACCCCGGTGAAGGGCTGCAGCACCCACGTCTGCCCAGCCCTCTGGGGTGACCTGCCCTGCCCAGGGTGGCCCCAGCACTGGGAGCTGTGCCAGCCCCACGGACTCAGCCCTGTTAGCTCATCTCCCCACCCCTCACAGGGCTTGGCAGACACCTTCCTGCCTGCCTGTTTGGGATCCAAAGGGATGACCCCAAGCCCAGGCTGGTCTTGCTCCACCCAGCGAGGGAAGACAAGCCCTGATTGGCACCCCACGCTCCCCGAGCCCATCGGTGTGTGGGAATCACCCCTGGAAGGTCCCATGCCATGGGTTCAGTGCACCTGCCACGGAGGCAGCGGAGGGTGAGGCTCCAGCATCCCACCTGGACACTGTCCTGGGATGGAGAGGCCAGCGCCTGGACGGACACCTGTGCCCGGGGCGGAGCTGGACATGAGCAGCCAGCACACGGACACAGCTCTGGGCCTGAGCCCGGCAAAGCTGAAAGCAGAGCGTCCAGCAGTGCTCAGGCACGGGGGACGGGTGGCCACTGTCCCCTCCACACGGGCCAGGCCAGGGTGGCCAGAGCAAAGGGAGCAGCCGGCGCAGGAGGAATGTGCTGTTGCATGGGAGGGAGGAGATCACAGCAAAGGAATGTGCTGTGCCACGGCCAGGGCTGGGGGGAGCGCGAGAGAAAGCAGCAGGCAGGAAAAATAAACTCCGTCTCTCCCAGGGCTACGCTCCTCTGGTCACAATTTTTTTCCCTTCTCCCTCTTAAATAAAAATGACGTCAGCCATTGTTCTGGCTGCACAAGGGCTGCCAAGAGCTCTGGCTGTTCCTCAGTGTCCTCCAGGCTGTGCTCACCTCCCCGGGCCAGGACTGAGGACATGAGGCCGTTGGTTGGGGTCACCCTGTCTGCTGGTCCCTGCAGCTCCAGGGGTTCAGGATGCACCAGCATCAACCAGAACCATCAACCCACTGCCCTTTCCTTCACCTGATCCACGAGCACCACCCCACTGGGGCAGGACTTGTCACCAGCACCATCTCCATCAGCCTTCTTCAGACGCTCAGCAAGCCTGGAGCCTCCAAAACCTCCTGGGCTGGTGGCCCTGAGCGCCGAGCTGGGAACACTGCCCGGGCAGGAGTGAGGGGGGAGCTTGGCAGGTCCGAGATGGTCCCCACGAGGCTGTGCACAGAGTCCTGCCCTGGCACAGGCTGCCCTCTCCTCTCTCCACCCCTGCAAAGGCACAGGGGCTCTGCAGGAGCCCTCACTGGAGCAGAGCTGGCCGGAGGGGCTGGCAGGGAGTCACTGTGACAAATTCAGGATGAGTACACACGCTGGGTGTACTGCAGGTGGAAGGAGGGTGTGTGTGTGTGTGTGTGTGTGTGTGTGTGTGAAATGGGGGGGCTGCTCCAAAATCCTGACTCAGCCGTACGGAGTCTCACCGATCTCAGGCTGTGCTCACGGGGTTCAGCTGCTGCTGCAAACACAGCCCCTCTCTGTGCCCTGGAGGAGGGAGCAGCCGTGTCACAGCCCCCTGACTGTCACGCAGGGGCTGGCTGTCCACCCGGGGGAGCAGCAGCCCACTGGGAGCACCGGGTCAGCCCAGCCCGGTCTGCTACGAGCTCTGTGCATGCAGCCCAGAAAGCCGAAATCACAGGAGAAGAGCCCACGGGGGGCTTGGCCCATCCCGCCCCTCCATGTCCACCCCAGCTCATCTGCCAGCTCCAGGTGGGTGTCAGCCAAGCAGCGTCCAGCTCAGGAGCTCGGGATAGTGCCGCAAGGCCTTCCCCGGAACAACACGGGGGCCACTGTGCTTGGGAGAAACCTGGCCCAAGGCAGCAGGGACTGGAGATCACCAGAAGCAGGACTTGGAACACATCCACAGGTGAAGACCCAGCACTCCAGGAAGGCTGAATGCAGCCTGTGGCCACAGCAACAAGTCTGGATGGGCAGGCTGCAGGAGGGAAGGAGGCTGGTGGGAGAGCCGGAGCCTGCTGCGCAAAGCCCAGCAGGAGTGGGGTGCGAAGGGAAGCAATTAGGGGAGAACTGCGGGAGCTCTGCCTGTGGAGCCCCTCAAGGTGAGAGATGGATGGAAAATGTGTCTGAAAGGATGATGTCCCTGCACAGCTGGGGCACTGTGCCACCCTCTGGGCAGGGCTGGGCAGAGGCATCCATGGAGCAGATGGCCATCTAGACAGGCCAGGCTGGTGCCATGAACAGGGGTCAGCACTGGGCTCCTCTGGCAAGTGAGACAGGCTGGGCTGCACGAGCAGGGGCTGGCCAGCCCACCAGCAGAGGTTGGCCTTGTCACAGTGGGACCTGTCACCTGTGGGTGCTTCAGAGCCCACTCCACAGCTGGGGCAGGGGTCAGTGTGTCCCTTGATCACATCCACTTCTGCCCTGTGCTCATGGGCACGTGGGACCAGGGTGGTCCTGACCCCTCCTCCACCACTCAGTAGTTTCCACAAGTGCCCCCTCCTCTTGCCTGGACATTGCCGTAAAGAAAAGCTCCATGACACCAAGGAATTCTGGACTTGCTTTTCCACATCATTATCCATGAGCTGTTAACGCTGATTTCTCCCTGTGCCGAGCCCAGCCGTGTGCTCAGGCAGCTCTCACCCATGGACACCTCTCCCTCTAAAGCCAGGACAGTTTTCCACGGCTCTCATGAACTTCACTGTCCCCTCCACCTGCTGCCACACAGGGTCCCTGTCCTCCTGCATCACTCTCAGGCTGGGAACCATCATCTTCAGTCCAGTAGGAGCTGGGTTTTGTCACAGCTTGTCACAGTTTGTCTCCATTGCCTCTTTTTCATGCCTCGCCCCAGCAGCCTCTCCCAACACCATCAGCTCTGGGCATCCTTGACCAGGCTGGGTTCCCACTGAGGGTCCTCCCTGTGCCTCTTGCTGCCCCACCTTCACCCCAGCATGGGCAAGGGACTCTGTGCAAAGGGGGGACACCCCCAGAGTGCCACCACGTCCCTGACCATTTCCATCACCCATGCCCAGCCCTCTAGCCAGTCCTTCACCCGCTCACCACACAGGACGGGTGTCATGTCCCCTCCACATTCCCTGCTCCATCACCACTGTCCCTGTGGGACTGTGCAGGGAACAGGGACATCCTGCTGACCTGTCATGGTGACTGTCCCTGGCTTGCCACCAGATCCAAGGAAAGGAACTGGGGAGCTCAGCCACCTCTGGGTGTCCCCTCCACAGAGACCAGAATGTGTCCCACACTTTTTCATTGAGAGTCAGCACTTTCCAGTCCCAAGGGCTGTCCCCTCTGGCCAGGGAAGCAGAACATTTCCTTCTTCCTCTGCTCAGTTGTGCATCCCTGGCAGCATCGGGATGTGTGGGATGGATGCAGGGCTGGGGTGACCATGCAGGGCAGCAGGAGCCCCACTGTGCCCCCAGGCCAGGACTGTCACCCCAGCCCCTTCCTCCTCCTCAATGCCTCAGGCCAGGACTGTCACCCCAGCCCCTTCCTCCTCCTCTGTGCCCCAGGCCAGGACTGTCACCCCAGCCCCTTCCTCCTCCTCTGTGCCCCAGGCCAGGACTGTCACCCCTTCCTCCTCCTCTGTGTCCCCAGGCCAGGACTGTCACCCCAGCCCCTTCCTCCTGTGTGTCCCCAGGCCAGGACTGTCACCCCAGCCCTCTGCCTCCGCTTGCATAACTGTGGTAAACAACTCCCCACATGAAAACCGGGTGGGAAGCATGGAAAGCAAAGGGAGCTGTTTCCAATTCCAGGCCTATTAAAACTTGTTCTTCCTGGAATGAGAAGAAAAATATGGTCTTGATCCTGGAGATAAGGCCAGCAACAGTTAACATGTGAGACATCTGTGAGGATTTGGGGCCATCCCGGTGTCTGGAGGGGAGCGAGGATGTCCCCAGCACAACCTGTGCAGGTCATCTGGGTGCTGTGCTGTGCTGGCTGCCCAGGGACACGTCTGCTCCTGTCCAGGGTTGCAAGGGAAAGGTGATGGGGTGGAAACTTTGTCCAATAAGTGAGAAATCTGAGCAAGGGGAAAGAGGCCTGGAGGTGTCCTTCAGTGGAGAGGATGTTCTGTGCTGCCCAGAGGTGCCAAGCGCTCCTCAGGCTCTGCCAGAGCTCTCCCAGAGCCTCTGCACACTGAGCACCCACCGAGCAGAGCAAGCCTGGGGACCGTATCCTTCCTTCTCCTTCCTGGGATGGAGCATCTCCTGAAACTCTGCCTGTGACTGCAGGCTTTGGGGAGTTAACAATGAGGCGGCAGCACCACTGTGGGCATCGCAGAGCTGGGGCTCTGATGTTCCTCACAGTCGGGAGCCCACCACGCTGTAGGGGGAGCAGATCATTCGCCGTCCCACCTTCATCAAACACAGACACGCTTCTCCAGAGCTGGAGAGAAATTTTGGGTGCTCTCCAGTGGCAGCACAATCCCACCCTAAAGCAGAGGGAACTCACTGCAGTGTTTCCCCATGTGTGGCTCTGCCAGCCTGCTCCAGGCTGTGTTACAGGCTGAGAAGAGTGATTTTCCTTGATCTTCTCGGAATAACTGATTTTTGCAGAAACATCCAAGGTCTCCAGCCAGCCGTGCTCAGAGCAGGTCTAATTCTAAAGCTGAATCCATTGGCTCAAGGCCTTGTCCATGAGCAACCTGAACTGGCCCCTGTACCAGGGCTGCATGACAGGTTTTGTGTCCTTCCTTACCTGCAACTCCTGCTTCTTGCCCATTTTCTCCTTATTCCTCACTCCTGAGGAAAGTCTGGCTCTGTCTCCTCTATAGCTTCCCTTTAGGCAGAGGAGAACACAATCAGATCCCCTTTTCCACCTCTCTCCTCCAGGCAGAACAACCTCACCTCTCCGTCTCTTCTCGCACATCTTCCCTGCAGATGTTGGCCGTGCTTTGGCTACCACAGAACACCAGTTGGCTACCACAGCACACCAGATGGCTACCACAGCACACCAGCTGGCTTTCCTCGCTGGAAAAGCTCACTGCTGATTCATGGTCAGCTTCCCTTCCCTGTCTCCATGCTCTGTGCTGCAGAGCTCACGCACCTGTGCTGGTTGATCTCCAGGCTCTCCTGGCACAGGGATTGCTCCATCCCAGACTCAGGACTTGGTACCTCTCTCTCTCTGTTGACCCTCATGGCTTTCCCACTGTCCCACCCATCGAGCTTGTCAAAGACAGTGGGACCTCAAGGTCCCTTTGAGTGGTTCAGTCTGAACTCGGACAGTTGCTCCTTCCAGCGCTCTCCTGCACAAAAGCTGCCGGACTATTCCCGGGATCATTGCTGCTGCTGTTTTTGCAGACCAGTACAACATTTGCTTCACTCCAGACTTCTGGAAAGCAGTAGCTTCCATGTTAAATTGTCTGCTCCAGCAGACAGAGCAGCTGCTGCATTCCTGGTCTCCCCGAGCTGTCTCAGCTCCACCACGTGGATCTGGCAGTTTCTTTTTTAACGTCTCATTTTGTTCCAGCACTTTTCCTTCTGCTACCTCAAGACTGAGACCCATGTCTGCTTTGCAAACATCTGGGATGGCTTAAGGATGGATTTCTGCCTGCCTGTGAGATGGATCATGGAAGCACTGCTTTTCTGCTTCAGCACAAATTCACCCCCGTTAAGCTGAACTGTCAAAAGGACACAGTTGGGTTTCCAGGTGCTGCCCTAAAGCAAATCTGGGGGTGCTCACACATCCTTTTCTATCCCTGAAACTGTTGACAGGATCTTCCGATGGAATGAGGAAGGAGGCAGAGGTTATGATTCTGTTTCAGTCCAGGCCAGCGTTCAGCACTCCCTCTCCAGTTAAATCATTCCTCCTGCCCCAGGGCCCTGGAGGTGCTGGTTTCTCACCAGGGAAGCCAAACTAGAGGTGCTGGAAGTTTTCGGGGGATCTTGTGGATCCAAGTGATGCCGCTGCTCCAAGGAGCCATCTCGGGCTCACAGTAGCTCCAGGATGCTTGTGGTCTTCCCTTGGAGGCACTGAGATCTCCCCTTGGCTATGGATGCCTTTCCCTGCTTCTCCAGAACCCAGGTTGGGGACTTCAGGCAAAATCAAGATGTTTCTGGAATTGCCCTGATATAATTTTTTCCCTGCTCATGGTTTCAAAACCTTTTCCCTGCTGACAGGCCTAAAGTGGTTCCTGTTCCTGCCCTCTTTCTTCACTCAAATTTTGTGAGCCCTTTGTGACTTGTACAGATGTTGAAGCAGCCTCTACATTCAGCTGGAGGACTTTAATTTAATTCCTTTTGTGCTTCAGGCATTTTTATCAGCTTCCTGATCCTCTCAAAAATTTCCCATCTCCAGCTCACAACGATCCCTCTCATTTTTCCCATGGTTTCTCCACAGAACACTGACAGGACATTGGAGTGCCTGTTCCTGGCACTCAGGGTTCGCTGCTATAGCTCTTTGTCTGTAGGTGCTTGAATGTCATTCCTTGAACAACTGCCCTGAGTTAAGAATCAGCACTTGGACAGGCTTCCCTGGGTTTCTGTAGGTGCTGGGTGAGGAATGACATCCCAGCCGCTGCCAGGCACTCAGGTGTTTAAACTCCTCTTCACACCAGGAAGCAGCGAGACCCAAACGTCTTGGAGACCCTCGATCTTGGGGCACATCATGAGGTGAACGTTGCCTCTTCATCCTTTCCTCCAGAGACGAAGTCCCAAGAGCCTGGGTCGAGGTCACCTTTCCACTGGCTTAGTGTGAACTCCAGAAACTTGGACAATGATCTTCTCCAGCCCTGGAGCTGGATTTCAAGGATATTTCTGTATTCACCTCCAACAGCTCTGCCCCACCTCAGTGATGCTGGCACAAAGTCTTCCCAACATCTGACTCATCCACCTCACCAAGGCCTGGCCTTCCTTCTGCAGTGCCCATCACCTGTCACCTCTATGCATCTGGGCACAATCTTGGAGTCAAAGAGTGTTTCCAAGGCTGCGAGCTCTTCTCCTTCACTTCTCCTCACCCAAAAACATGATCCATGAAAACCAACGAGCACGGACACAGCACAAAACCACGCAGGGAGCAGGTCCAGGGCAACGTGTGGAGTGTGAGCTCCCCTGGAGCTGGGAGGTGGGTGGGGGGATGAGCTGAGCCCTCCTCTTGCTGCTTGGTCTGTGCACAGCACTCACCTCCCCTTCACACAAAAACTTAGGGCTCTTTTCCACAGCCTTGTTCAATACCTGTTTATTTAACTCTCATTTGGCACTGGCCAATCCCTTCTTGTCAAACACTCTTGGAAAATGCCCAGCTGTGATCCAATGCCCCTGGAGATCACCTTTAAGGATGTCAAGCACCACATGTAAGAGCTGTAGTCCCTCCTGGTTTTCTCACTCCTGAGGAGAGCTTGTCTGGCTGAGGAGCAGGCTGGTCCCTCACCGAGAGCCAGGCATGGGCTAAGTACAACTCTTCCAAATCATGAAGCTGATTTTGAGCTATCTGACAGTTAGTAAGGATGAGAAAAATGTTTGAAAATAGGAAAACATATTTATTCTGATGCTTACATAACACAGAAACAGTTGAACAGATTTTGCTTAAACCATCCCCAAATAATTCTTCGTTTTTTTGGGCTGAGATCAAGCATGAACAAATTCAATCCAAAAGGATATTTTTTGAGCGATGTATAAACAACTGCAAACAGGGGTTTCGGCTGGAATGTGTGTCTCAGCCGTAGCTCAAGTGTTGCAAGAGCAGTTCGTGAGTGCTCCTCCGGGGAGTGCGGTTTGGCGGCGACGGGCGGGACTGAGCTCGGCAGTCTCGCATCCTCCCCTGTTGGAGAGGGCTCCTTTACTCTAAACTTAGAAGTATCTTATGGGATCTGTTCCACTCGTGATGGGGCCTCACTGGCAAGCAGCTCCAGTGTGTAATTGTCCCGTCTGGTAGAAATGTTCCCAATGTTTGACTCCGGCCTGGCCCCCGCTCCGTGCCAGCACGTTGCTGCGATACCGTCTGCAGCCACCCCCGTCAGCCGCGCCCGGCCACATCCTCGCAGCTCTCCTTTTCCACTCATCGGCTTCACATCTCCCTTCATCTCTCTCCTCATCGGCCGGGATCCAGGCCCTGGCTTGCTCTGCTTCTCTGATTCTCGGAGGTGATGCTGAAGCGTGCGGACGGGCCGTGTTACGGGGCATCCAGAGGGATGGGCTGCCTGGGTTCTTGTAGCCAGCCTGGTGCCTCTTCTGTCTCCTGGGAGAGGCTGTTGGCATCGTGGATGGGGCTGAGGTGGGATGGAGGAGGTCCCAAGCTGTGGTCCCCTCTGAAATGTCCACCAGCTCATGGTCAGCCATAAGCTGACCCAGAGAGCCCCTGATGAGCAGGGAGGTCACACCATTGCCTCCCCAAGTCTCGCTGCACCCCCAGGAGCCGAATGCCTTCACCAGCCCCTCTGCCAGGTCAGTCTCTGTCTACAGCCCTGTGAAGGCCCTGGGCAGGGCCAGCTCCAGTGACCACCAGCACCTCCCACAGCTGGCCAGGTGTTGGGGTGTTAGACACAACCACTGCCCTCTGCACAGGCTGAGCAGGTTCCTCTGTCCCTGCCCCAGAACAAGCACAGAGCAGCCGCGGCCACAATATTTTGCCTGGCATGGACGTGCTCTAGACGAAGGCGCTTGTTATTCCTGTCGGCTCATCCTGACTTTGCAAGGGTGACTAATGCTTTTTCTGGCTGCGAGAGGGTTTAGGGGCATGTTAACAAAGTGACTGGAAGGAAACAGGCAGCTTCTCCCATACCCCATCGCTGGCAGCACCACCACTTGTCCCATTTTTCCAGGCAGGAGAGCTCCGGCCGTCAGGGTCAGTGCTGGGACCCACCGAAGTGATGCTTTAGGGGCCACACGAGGACATGGCACCCCCAGGCTGGCAGCCTGTTCCGTGTGGGGCAGCCTGCCCTCAGCAGCACGTCTGGGCAAACACTTTGTTCCATGTCTGGGATCTCTCTGATACGTCCAGAGAGACCAAGCGTGGTCTCAGCCCAATGCTGAGACGGAGCTGGATCCACGGGCTGAGCACACGGCACATCCTATTCATGATTCCAAGGAGAAACTTGAGGCACAGCACTGGAAAACTGCGAGGCTCCTGGAGCTGCCTCCAAGCCCCATGGAGGCAGCAAACCCTGGCACAAGGTGGGGAGGTGGGGAGGAGCAGGAGCCAAGAGGCAGCGCAACCGAGTGACCCCACGCTGTGTCCCCCCCCGTGCTCCTGTCCTGAGCCGTGCTGTCCTGGCAGAGCAGCGGGGACAAGGAGGAAAGGCTGATCCCAGCAGAGAGGGCCTGGTGGAAGAGGCATCCAGCTGTCAGCGGGTGTCCTATCACAACCAGGCATCCCGTCACGGAGGAGAGATCAGATTTTGTTTCCTGTTTCCTTCTGAGAGCAACTCCTTTGCTTCCAAACCCATTTCCATTGAGAACTTGGCCTGACACAGCGACAGATAAACATGACATTTTTTCACTCAGAAGACTGCCCAGCACAACAGGGCAAGGTGAATTCAGATGAAATCCAGGACCTGGGACAGCAGGGTGTCCTCGTACAGCAGGGTGTCCGAGGTCACGTCAAGGGGGTGGAGTTGGGGTCTGCCCTCTTTCCAGCCAAGGCTTCTCCAGCAAGCAGAGGTGATCTTCCTGCATGGAGGGCAAGACAGATTTTTGCTATGTTTACAAGAGCACATCTCCAGGCACATGCCATGGTCTGTTTTTGGACCCCTCACCCACAGCCCAAAGATTTCAGGTGGCTGGAGGGCCCTCAACCATTGCTGCAAGAGCTGGATCAGGAAAAGCCAGCAAAAGCAGATGTTTCTGGATCATCTGCCAGGACCTAAAGTCTGGCCAGGGTCCTGAGAGTGACAGAGGCACCGTTGACCTCAGGGCACAGCCATGTGCCAGCTGCAGCTGTCCAGGTGCTGCTGGTGAAATCTCCTCTCTGGTGGCCATTCTTGTCCACTGGTGGCCACCTCACAATCTGCTTTGGACTGTCCCCAACATGTCTGGGGTTGCTCTGCTGTCAGTGTGGCCTCCACTGGCCCTGGATCACTGCTTCCATTCCCAGTTCCTCTCCACAGAGGCCCGTGCTGAGCAAAGCCCTTGGCTCTGTGACTGCCTTGGGCTGTCAAGAGGTGCACTCCAGGACGTCAGGCCTGCGAGGTCAGGATCTGCACTGCTGCCTGATTTCCAGGGGTTTTGTCCAGGAAAGCAGCAGCTCTGTGAATGTCACTATCAGGAAAACCTGGGAGTCCCCATTCAGCCCAACTCGTGCTGGGCTGTGCACCTCCGACCCAAAGCCCGTGGAAAGGGAGGTCCATCCCTGCTGTTGGAGACAACCCCACGCCCAGCCCTGCCAGCTTCTCCTCCTGGCACGTCACCTCGGAGCCAGCAGCCAGCCAGGCTGTTAGCACCTCTCTCCTCCCTTGCAAAGCAGCCCTGTGCCTGGCTGGCTTCTGCTCCCCCTATCTTCCCTTCCAGCATCCCTCCCATGCCCCTCCCAGTGTCCCCCACTGCGAGGACATCGGCGGCAGCTGCCACCAGACCCAGCACATCCCTCTTGTACACTCTCAAATAATCCCCACAGTGCTCAGCACCATCATGCAGGGCCTTCACACCCACAAAAACTGGTTTGAGTTATTCCCCTCCTCTCCCCCAGTTCCCTTTTGGCACTTCCACATTTATTCCTCCCATTGCAGAAGTGTTTGGGATTCCTCCTATCTCCGAACATGGACTGCATTCATATGCAGGGGATGTCATTTGATTACATCTGACCCAAGCTCTAATCCCTCTGTATAAAGTCTCTGTTGTGCTCAGGCTGTACTGTTTGCCTATGTTAGGATCTTTTCTGAGTTTCATTAGAGGAAAGACTTGCTTAAATAATTTGGGAAACAATTTGGAAATACTTATAAAAGCACTGAGTTCAGTGCTGTCACTCGTGGATTTATATCGCCTTTGTTTGTGAACATCCAGATGGTATTCTCTGACTATTAAAATGCTTTTCATGATGTTCACAAGGATTATGCACTTAGAAATTCCCACAGGAAGCTGAAAACCCACAATCTGTCAGTCCCCTGCTTGAAAAGCCTGTGAGATGAGGGGCTGAAACCACCGCAGCCTCCAGGTGACAGGACTGCTGTCACCCAGCAGGACCACACGATGCGCCCTGCAGGGCCAGCGCAGGGAGCATCCCCTCAGTGACCGGCACCATCAGGCACTACAGACAAGAGCCACGAAGGTCGGGCACTCATCTCCTTCACGAATCCCTCCAGACACGTCCCCGGGGAGCCCCAGCCAGCCCTGCTGCAAGCTCCGAATGGGATCTGGCTTTTTGCAAAGCCTGGCCCCGGCTGTGGTGCTGAGTGCTGGGAAACCTGGCACTGAGCTCCTCGAAACCTGACTCTTGACACTTAATGACTTTCTCTCATCCGACGTGCTCTGTTATTTAACTAGGAATAAAAGTCGGATGTTGACTGCCAGACTCTCCATCCTTCTCTTTCTGAAGTGCTCTGCACCACCGTCCCTCCCACGTCCTGCTGCTTTCGCCATTGCTCATGTTTTTATACAAGTGCAGCAGTCGGCTCCTCGGGCACACTCTGTGCTCCTCCAGAGCCTGTCCCTGGTCTCACTGAGCTGGGATGGGCTGGTTTGTCCAGCCTCTGCCAGGTTTGCTCCCTGGCAGCCTGCCTGCTCTCTGGGTCAGGGGGAGAACACCTCCATGCCACCCACACGTGGCCGGGAAGCCCAGAAGATGTCCCGCTGTGCAAAAGCCCTATTTCCCCTCCTGAGCCAGGCATGAGGAGCTGGTGGGTGCCCTGATCGCTCCTGCCAGAGCAGGGTTTGCTCCTCCGGACAGGTCACTCCTGCTCGTGTACACCAGGAGCCAGCACCTGCTGTGTCCTCGCACTGTCCACCTGTCCTGGCCCTGGAGAAGCGGGTGGTCCCTGTGCCACATCCCTGGCTGATGCCTCGAGGCTGCCTTGCCATGCCCCAAGCCCAGGGAGCTGGGAGGGTTTGGCCCAGCTGCCCTCTCTGTGCAGCTGCAGGAGAGCTGGGGGCCTTTTTCCAGGGTTACTGTGGTGCATCTCCGCCTCCTCTCCCGCTCTCTCCCCTCTCATCCCTCAGCCTGGGCTCCGGACGGCTGAACTTTCGCCAGTGCTGGAAAGCGGCTTCACCACCACGGAGACGGCGTTTCCGCCTCTGCAGAGCGCTATAAAGCCACGAGCTGGATGCTCACTTCCCAGCCTGGCCCTTTCTGTCCAAGACCCAGGTGTGGTGCCGAGATGCCCCAGTGCAGCCTCCCTGCACTTCATCCAGCTCCAAGCATCCCTGGACCAGCCAGCCGTCCCAGCCGTCCCACGGGACCACCCTTCCTTCCTGGGGAAAGGGACCACCTCAGCCACCACGCGAGGCCTCCGACACCTTGTTTTTCTGCCAGGCTGGGAATTGGCTCCAGGTGTTTTTGCTCAGGTCTCGCGTGCAGAAAGGGTGCTGGGGAGGGCCAGACTGTCTGCTGGGCTTAGCTGCTCACCAGCACCCAAACCCTCACACTTCATCAGCTCCCCAGGGAGCGCGGCACGGTGGGGAGCGCCGGGGGAGCGCCTTCCCCTTCACACATCCCGGTCGGGGTCAGCTCGTGGAGCGAGGGAGCACGGACCGCTGTCCTAGGAGTGGCAGTCACACGGGGACGATGGTTTTCAGCCTCAAGCGAGTCTCCAGAAGGAGCAGAGCTCCAGGCTGGCCACGCGACGGAGCGCAGACGCACGTGAGCACGTGAGCACGAGCCTCCCGCGGAGCTGAACACGGGCCCCGTTACACAAAACCACGGCCGGCCAAGGAACACAGCAGCACCGGCCCTGCCGTGCCAGAGTGAACACACACAGCGCCGAGCGCACCTCATTTACAAAGCACCAGCAGACACACTCCAAACACAAACCACATGTTGGCTGGCGCACGCCCCCTCCGCGCAGGCCGTGCCCTGCGCCTGCGCCCCGCCAGCCACGTGAGAGCACACACCGTGCTCCCGGGGAGCCTCGAGTGCCTGGGGAGCCCTGCTGTGTTCCTGGGGAGCCTCGCTGAGTTCCTGGGGAGCCTTGTTGGGTGCCTGGGGAGCCTCGAGTGCCTGGGGAGCCTTGTTGGGTTCCTGGGGAGCCTCATGTGCCTGGGGAGCCTCACGGTGTTCATGGGGAGCCTCGCTGAGTTCCTGGGGAGCCTCATGTGCCTGGGGAGCCTCACAGTGTTCATGGGGAGCCGTATGTTCATGGTGAGCCCTGTGCTCCCAGTGAGCCTCATGCTCCTGGTGAGCCTCACTGAGTTCCTGGTGAGCCTCACCGTGTTCCTGGTGAGCCTCATGCTCCTGGTGAGCCTCACCGTGTTCCTGGTGAGCCTCGTGTTCCTGGTGAGCCTCACCGTGTTCCTGGTGACCCTCATGTTCCCCAGTGAGCCTCGTGTTCCCAGTGAGCCTCGCCACCCCACAGGACCATGTGCCACTCTGATCAGCCCCATGATGATGGTGGACCTGCCCTCCATGTGGGGACATCTCCCCTCCTGTCTAGGTACCCCCACTGGCAATGCCAAAGGGCTGGGACATGCCCTTGGAAGGTCCTGGCTGTCTCCTGCTCCCTGGTGTGGTTGGTGTGGGCAGGATGACCCCTCCCTGAGGTGAGGGTCATCTGTTCCAACAGCCTCCAGGCATCCAGACACCCCGTCCTGCTCTGCTGCCCATGCCAGGAGTGACAACAGGGCTGAGGGACATCTCTGAAGAAGCAGCAGGAGTTTGAAGACCATTAGGAGCTCTCAGCAGAGGAAGAAACCCCAAATCCCTCTGATGTGGATGCAGAGGAGCTGTTGCTGCAGGGGGAGGCTGGGAACAAACAGCCCCCACCAGAGCAGCCCCTGGCACCGAGAGCTGGGACTTGTCTCGCTGTGGACAGGGCATCCTCCACACGTCCAGCACACCTCAAAGCTGGCTCTCACCTGCAGCTGAGCATTACCTCAGCTCTTGGGCCTTGTGCACACACTGAGCCCAACCTCAGGGCTCCTCAGGCTTCACCCCACTGCAGGAAGGGCTGGTGGGGCTGTTTGACTCCTGACACACCCACCCCATGCTCCTCTCGTGGCCGGTTAGGGCTCCTCGGGGCGCCCAGCACTGGTAAGCATTCTTCTGTCCCATCAGACCCCAGGGGAAGGGTCTGGACCTGGGCTGAGACAGCGCAGTCACACCTACAGCATCCCAAGCCAGGGCTGTGCCTTTGAAGTGTTTTTCCTTCAGAAACACAGCCAGGAGGAAAAGTGAGAAAGCCGCCGCACGAGAGCTGGTCAGAAACATTTAGACAAGACATTTCTCCATTGGAATGTGCTGGCTCATCGAGATGTTTTGTGGAGACGGTTTGATTGCAGTCGAACACTGCCAAGAAACTGCCAGACCTGCTGCCTGGCAATGCTCTGCCTCCGGAGCAGCTGCCTGGGGCACGGGCAGCCGCCCAAGAGCCTGCGCAGTCTGCGAGCCCCAGGTCTCCGCTCACCGCTCCAGGAGAAGCTCAGCTTCCATGGCTGGCCTGGCTTTTGGCTGGAGGACAGAGCAGCAAGAGGAGTAGCATGAAGTCAGCGTTCCCAGGAATTCCCTGGACCTGGGCGTCAGGGCAGCCGGCTTCAGATCCAGGCGCCCCCACCCTCCCAAAAAAATCTGTGGACAGGACAAACTGTGTACTGGGTTCATTCTATGTCCCAACAAAACCAAGGCTCCAAATGTCAGATTTTTTGGAGGAAAACAGACTTGGTTTGTGCACCAGACCCTGAGAGGGTCTCCCTTGACCCAGCTGCTGAGTGCTCTGTTGGTACCAGGCTCCAGCAACTCCAGCAGCTCCAGCAGCTCCATCCCCAGGGAGAACTGGAGGGACCTGACAGGAAAAAGCTGTCCCCCTGTCCCTCTGCCAAAGGAATGACGGTCTTCCCCAGACAAGCTTTGGGTAAAAGGTGTGGAAAAGCTGCACCAAACATCACTGTGTGAAGAAATCCTTCCTTCTGACCTGAAAGGAGAGGTCCATAAGTGGCTGTGGCAGTGAAACAGGGACTGGATCCCCCTCTGAAAGTGCTTCACAGCACAGGTGAAAGCTTCCCCTGTCCTTGGTAGGAAAACAGAGACTGCAGTTTGTGGCCAGGGTTTGGGGTGTTTGTTCCAAGATGAACTGCTGACTCTGGAAGGGCCCCAGCGTGGGGACAAGCACGAGAGGTGGGGGAGCCCCGGTTTTGGAGGCTTTCAAACCTCAGGTAGACAAAGCCACAGCCACCCTGACAGAGTGCTGGCAACAGCCCTGCTGGGAATCAGACTGGTCTGGAGCCCTCCAGGGGACCCCTCCCACCAAATCTTGGGGGGGTCTGGAGATCCAAGGGGATGCCTTCAAAGCTGGACCTTTCCTGCCAGGAGATGCAGGTGCTCTGCACACAGGATGAGGATCACGTCTCAGGCATCTGTTTCTCCACAGGCACAGTCCTGCCAGCTTGACTTCAGTCAGGGGCAGCCCCAGAGCAGGCAAAGGGCCAGTGTTCCCTTCCAGAGGGCCGGTGTTCCGTGGGACAGGGGTGGGTGTCTGAGGGCCGAGCGCGATGACGGCGCGGGATGGGCTCCAGCGAACACCAGGGCTCCGTGATGTCACTGGAGAGGCGGTGGCTGTGTCAATGCACGGGGCTCTTGCGGGACAGGTAATTCAATCCGGCCCCAGATTTCGATCAGAGACTAAACAGTACAAAAGCCACATGGCACACGCGGAGAGGAATGGAGCTCTGGCCGGCTGACAGCTCTCAGAAGCAGCTGAGCTGAGGCCCATCACTCGTGAGAGAGTTCCCGCGTCCCAGTCCTCCGCTGTTCAACACGAAGACAACATGATTAATGCTAGAAATGATGAATGGCTGAAAAACATGATTAATGTTGGCTGCAGATGGCACAGGCTGCAGTGGGAGAGAGCAGCCACTGTGCCCTGGGAGCAGCAGCATTTTTCTAGCCATGTGTGAAGCCACTTTGGCAGGATCAGGGTATGGACCAGGGGCTCTGGCCCTGTATTCGCAGACTGAGGGTCAAGATTCCCATTTCCACATGCTGGGACTCCATTCCAGGAGGCAGCTTGAGGGTCTGGCAGGTGATCACAGCCCCCAAAACAGCAACACAGAGAAGCTGGGGCAGAAGCAGGAAGGCCGTGAGTGTCCTGGTGTGTCCGTACAGGGGGTTGGGCTCAGCTCCCACCCCTCACGGAGGGGGCTGGATGGAAGGTCTGGGAAGAGCCGCAGAACTGATTGTAGAGGGAAGCAGAGAGCATCAGGAGCCACGGAGCTACGGGAGACACTTTGTGATGTCCACAAAGGTGTTTTGATGGACCGTACATGAGGGTTCCATGCCTTTATTGCAGAGGGGAGTTTGCAATCCTTTAAGGGACTGACTGCACCGGGCAGCCCCTCTTGAAGCAGAGGAAAATCTCGGTCCCTGGGGAGTGCAGGGAGGGCAGATCACAGGTACAGCAAGGTGGACAGGAACCTGTGTCCCAGCAGGAACACAGGAAGAGAGCCCACTGTGGTCAGATGTCAGTGCTGGAACCCCCCACGAGATAAAGGGGTTAAGAGGTCATGGCAAATCCTTTGAAGGACCAGCAGGACAAGGATTCAGAGAGCAGCATCTGTCGCGTGAAATGCAACAGCTTTTCTCGCAGCAGTGGTGCAAGGGCTGGAAACAAGCAGCTCCTCCCTGGAGCACTGGCGGATCCCCGGAGGTGCCGGTGCCGGCGGAGCTGGGCTGGCACTGAGCTCCAGGAGGGCCCTGCGGCTGTCCTTGGAGCACAGAGCCCGGCGGAGCGGCGGCACCCACGCCCCGCGGGGCAGGGACACACCCGAGTGCTGGCCTCGCCTCCCCGGGGAGCGAGCGGGACCGGGTCGGGTCCCCCCGGCCAGCGGTGACCGGTCCCGGGAGGTGGCCGGGGGGATTAGCAGCGCATTCCAGCCCGGCGTGGATCAGCCAGGCTTTGCCGGCTGCCCCTCGGGGATTATCGGGGCTCGGGGACGCGGTCAGGAGTCAGGATTCCTCCCGGCAGGAGCGGCGAGCTCGGCCGAGCCGTGCCCCGGGGGCGGCTGTGGCGGCGGTGTCCGGGGGGATGCGCGGCTGCCTGGGTGGGGAAGGCTCCCCCGGCCCGGGACGTGCAGGGAGCCGTCGTGGCACCGTCCCCGAGGCCCCGGCTCCCCGGGGGTGGCCGGGCTGCCAGCGGGAAGCAGACGTGCGTGTGCAGGGAGGAATGTTTGCTCGGGCAGGTCCAGCCCCGGCGCTATTTCTGGTCCCAAGAGGCCCCGAGGGAGGGCTGTTTATCAGGGATAGACTGTACCAGATGGACTTGGCATCTCTAAAAAAAAAACAAAGCTCATTTTGGGGGTTAGGTGGGGTTTTTTGGACAAGGCAACTGCGGGGAAGGCCGAAGGAGAAGGAGGTGACACGGGACCATTCGGGCTGTAAGGGACAGGGCGGGGTGCTGGCGGGCCAGCACAGCAGCCAGCAGAGCTCCCTGCAGTAGGTTTGTGGAGCCCGGTCATCGACATCCCTGAAGAACAAGAGGCACAAGGACTACGGTGGGCAAGAGGCTTCAGGAGAGCCAGGCACGGGTGGCACAGAGAGCTGGGGTCAGGAATCGGGCACAGTGTGATGCTGCAAGAAGGTTTTGCACCCCAAGAGGTCCATGGGGCTGTGCAGGAAGAGGTGACTTTGTCTGGTGGAAGCCCCCGAAACAAAGACAGGCTGCAGGTGTCACCCCCAAGCCAGCAATGAGATGTGGCTGTGCCAAAGGCTCAAGAGAATGCAGGGGGGACCGAGGCTGGGCTCCTGGGATCCTGGGGGATGGGATTTGCCACCTCTGTGCTGCTGGTGGTCCACCATGTGCCTTTGTCCTCTCCCTCTCCTGGGAAGCACAGACCCAGGGTGGAGCTGTCCACAGGCCTCCGTGAAATCCCTCGAAGTCCCAGAGGCTGCCTACTGTCTCATCTTCCATCCAGCTGTGTGCTGGAGTGGCTGCTGATGTTGGGTGGGAGGATCTGGATCAGAGGAGGGGACAGAAGTTCTACATGGCCTCAGGTCACTGGAGGGACCCGATGGTTGGGGATTCATTGCAGTTTCCAAAGGAACAAGACCTTGGCCACTGCCATGGGAGGTCTCAGGTGGGGAGTAGGTGCCTTTCAGGTGCCCCTGTGGGACTAGAGGTGTCTCTGGCCCATGGGATGGGTTCCTGGAGGATTCACACTGGGCATCCCAAGCTGGACTGCTCCCCGGTCACAGGGAGGCTGAAACAGGAGACACCTACTTTTATCCCATTGGGAAGGAAGGGTGTGAGGCCCCACCTTGCTGCTGGGAGCCCCAGAGGCACGAGAAGGAGCTACAGGACTCCAAGCTATGTGACATTATCAGCCACGGGACATCCTGGCTGGCAGGTACCCGAGCCTGCGCCTGGGATGGGCTCCCAGGCAGGGAACGGGGCCAGAGAGGCACCGGGACAGTGATAACGGGGTTTGGGGCCACATGTCTGCTATAGCAAAGCCTGGGCGAGAGCTGGGTCTCCTTTGGGAGCTGAGCTCGTGGCAGGGATCGTGGGAGCAGGCGGGGGACATGCAGGGACAGCAGCCACCCCAGGACAGCCCATGGCGGGGCAAGAGCTGGCACAGGGCGGCTCCTTTCAGGAAGGTTCACCCGTGCAGCTCTCCAGGACTTGTTCTCTGGCACCAGGGGCCAACTTCCAGGAACTCCTGGCTGCCTGGGAAAGCCTCGGCTGCCTGCATGTCCAGCCTTTTAAGGAGTTTGTCCTCCCCAGCTGAACTCCCTCTGCCTGCCCCGAGCACCCTGGGCACGGCCGGCAGCGCTGCAGCACAGCCCGGGCACGGGCTGCCTGCTCTGCTGGCACCGCTGGCACCGCTGGCACAGGCAGGGTGAGCCTGCGGCACCTGGGCTTCAGAGGGAGCAGAGGGGAAGAGTTTGGGCAGGGATTTGAGGGTTTCCAGTCCTGAGCACATGGAGAAGGAGTCGAGTGCATTGAGGTGGCACTTGGAGCACCATGGAGCCTCAGGACCACCGGGCTGGGGCTCAGCGCAGGAGGGCACCCGTGGGTGTGTGTGACCACTTTCTCTGTTGGGAAAGATGAAAGAGGAAAGCCTTATAAATATGATTGCCTGGCAAAAGATGCTGAGAATATGGAAACTATAAGTGAGATTGAAATGAAAGCATACTTTGAGATACCAGGCCTTAGTCACTGAACAACTGGAAAACAATGGTATGGCCGACTGAAAGTAATCCCCTTTGATTGAATAATACCTTCTGCTATCACAAGGGTCCAAGGGTTAAAGCAGACCCTGCTAGCTTGGCAGAAGGGGTCCAAAGAGTAGTTTTTGGGGTTTAAAATATAACACAGTATGGTAATGCAATAATTCTTATAGGCTGTATGTAAATGCTATAGGATTTGTATCTTGTACTAGATTGGTTGATGAAACTTAGAATATTCAACACAGAAGAAGATTTATTGTATTGTAAGCAAGAACCTCGCTCTCTTACCTCTCTTACATATACTCTCTCTCTGATACCTCTTACACCTCCCTCTTATACTCTCTCTCTTATACCTCTTGCATATACTCTCTCATACCTCTTACCTCTCTCTCTTTACACTCTCTTAGACATTCGCTCTTAGCCCTCTTACATCTCTTGCATACTCTCTTGCACTTCTTCTTCTTCACTCTCTCTCCCTATTGCTTCCCGCTTTTCTGGCCTGCTTTTAGCAGCGGCTGGCTGCTTTAAGCAGGCCCCCTATACCCAAGCTCTGAGCAATAAACCTCATGCTCTAAAACCAGACTTCAGAGATCTCTCGTCTCCATCCGTCCCAACCGTCCAACCGAGAAACATCCTGCACTTCTCCTCTGCCCACGTGGGTGGACACGGTGCCTCTGGTGCGTGTCCGGGCGCTGCCGTGCCCAGCCCCGGGGCGTGTGTGTGTCCTGAGGCAGGGCAGCTCTCGTAGCCGCACTGAGGCAGGTCTGTGTGCTCTGGGTCTGCGTGTGCTGCAGCGGTGGCCGACGCTGGGCAGGTGTGTGAGCGGGGACGTGCTGCTCCCCTCCCTCGTGGGGCTCTGCCGTGGCCACAGGAAGCTGGTCACTCTCCTGCGGGACGCTGGCCAGGGTCACCCGCACCCTGCAGTGTGCACAGCCAGCTCCCCAGCACACCTGAGCCCTCGGGCAGCCGCGGGGCTGGGTTTGGGGCAGGCAGGGCACAGACCTGCCGTGCTGCCTGAGACCCTGCCAGCCCCCACGTGTGGCCTCATCCCCTGCCAGCCCTCCCAGCAGTTGTCACTTCCAGCAGAAATCTCAGGGTTTGCTGTGGGACACGGCTTCCTCCAATTGTTCCCGAGCCGCTGGGCTGGGCACGGGGCAGCCGTGGCACCGGGGACACCAGAGCCAGCACCGAGCGAGGTGGGGCAGGGAGATAAGGGGTCCAGACACAAAAAGCAGCAAAGCCAAGGCTGCCAAGGCACACGGGAGAGTTCAAGACCTGCACCTTCCAAAGGGACACCTTGTCCTTACAGGGAGGTCAGGGCCAGAGAAGATCCTCGCTGTGCCCTGGCGCTGTTGGCGACAAAGGGACAGTGGCCCCGTGTCCTGCTGGTGCCGTGGGGCTGCACAGCAGGGTTGGGGTGGCACAAGATGGTGGAGCTGAGAAGCAGGGAGAAGCCATCCATGGAATCACAGAATCACTGAGGTTGGAAATGATCCTTTAGGATCATCAAATCCAACTGCTCCCCAGCACTGCCAAGGCCACCACTACACCAAGGCCCCCGGTGCCACATCCACAGGGCTGTTAAATCACTCCAGGGATGGCAACTGCACCACTGCCCTGGGCAGCTGTGCCACGGCCTGAGCACCCTTTCATGAAGAAATTTTCTCTAATATCCAACCTAAACCTCCCCTGGCAGAACTTGAGGTTTTTTCCTCTTATTTCTTGTTCCAAGCCTGACCCCCCCCAGCTGCCCCCTCCTGTCAGGGAGTTGTGCAGAGCCACAAGGTCCCCCCTGAGACTCCTTTTCTCCAGGCTGAGCCCCTTTCCCAGCTCCCTCAGCCGCTCCTGGGGCTCCAGCCCCTTCCCAGCTCCATTCCCTGGACACGCTCCAGCCCCTCAGTGCCCTTTCTGTATTGGGGTGCCCAAAACTGCCCCCAGGATTGGAGGTGCCTCAGCAGTGCCAGCACAGAGGGACAGTCACTGCCCTGGCCCTGCTGGTCTCTGCTTCCCAGCGTGTGGCACAGAGCCCAGGGCTTGGCCACCTCTCCCAGCTCCTTGTAGAAGTGACCTGGAGTAGTCTGGTGTTTGAGCAGCTGGATGGGAGGATCCTGTGCCATGAGGCTGCCTGGACCTCAGCCCCTGGCAGGAGCCACCACCCCATCCCAGGGGGAGCAAGGACAGCGGGTGCAAGGCTTTAGGGCAGCCCCCAGCACCAAGGGGGTGTGGAGGAGGGAGAAAGCACTGGATGGGCTGAGTCCTCTCCAGCCATGGGAGGATGGGAGCCAGAAGCAGAGCCCAGGTGCCGGGAGTCTGGCCAGCAGAGACCACATCTCCCGTGTTTAGAGGCACAACTCATGGAAAAAGTGACCCGTGGGCTCCAGGTTTGTTTTCTTATCACGTCTTGTGCCTTTTTTGAGGTTACTTTGGATTTTGATCAGCAGTTGGGAAAAAAAAGTTACTGAAAACTATTTCATTGAAAACTGCTTATTTTGCATGATTCGTTATGACTGAGCACCTGGGTCCTCAGCCTGTGACTCTCTCCATGGGACAAGATTTCAGTAGAAGTCACTCTGAGTCTCCCACTGGGATTTTCCGTGACCTTGAGCGGAAGCCCAAGGGCAGCAGCAGCTCTTTGGCTTCCCAAAGGGCTGTCCAGGGCTGGCACCGCTGCCCAGGGCAGTGGTGGAGTCCCCACCCCTGGGGGGGTTTAGCAGCCCTGTGGATGTGGTACTTGGGGACGTGGGGCAGTGGTGGCCTGGCAGTGCTGGGGCTGGTTGGACTCGATGATCTCAGAGGGCTTTTCCAAACGAAATGATTCTGTGATTGGTTCTGAGGGAACCGAACTCTGGGATCCAAACCCTGGGATCCAAACCCTGTGCTGCCCCATCCCCAGAGAGCTGGGACCAGACACACCCCCCAGTGCCTTCACCGAGTGTTTTCTGGCATTCCCATCTACTCCTTCTCCACATCCCTCTTCAGCATCAGCAAGGTGTCCTTTAGCACCTGCTCTTGTCTCAGCCCAACCTCTCCGTGCTGCCAGATGCTTCTTAGGGGGCTGGAGGTGGCCCAACAGTGCTTGGTCCTTCTGGCACAATTTGGGCATCCCGTCCCATCCCGTCCCGTCTCATCCCATCCCGTCCCATCTCATCCCATCCCATCCCATCCCAGCCCATCCCATCCCCCCCCATCCCATCCCACTCTAACCCATGCTATCGCACCCTGTCCTGCCCACCCTGTGTTTTGAGGAGGAGCTATGGCTCTCTAGGGAGTGCAGTGATTGAGGTTGATTTCCTGGGAATCTATGCAGACTGGACGGGAGAAGCCCTGAGGACTGGTGATGGGACCAAACCCAGCCGGACTCATGCCCACAGCCTGTCGTCCCCTTCCCAGAGCCTGTTAGCTGGGATCCACCTGGTTAATCGATAATCTGCTCAGGGGCACGACTGCACTCCCGTTCCAGAATGTGCTGTGTGTTCCCAGGGACAAGGCTGTGTGCCAGCAGCGCTGCTGGGGAGGAGGAGCTGGGAACCAGCAGGGCCGTGCCAGTGGATCCGTGTGCCCCTCATCCCAGTGAGAGGGTCCGTGCTGCTGTTCCCCCCCAGCGCCCCTCAGCCGTCCCCTCATGCCACGGGGCAGGGGCTGGATGTGCCGCTGCTCCCTNCGTCCCGTCCCGTCCCGTCCCATCCCATCCCATCCCATTCCATCCCATCCCATCTCATCCCATCATCTTCACTTCCTCTGAACACTGCCCATCCTGTCCCATCCACTGCTGGACAGTTTCTCATCCACAAACAGCTCCTGATAGTCGGGGTGACTCCTGGGCAGGGAGAGCTTCCTGCAGAGCCAGCCAGGGGCCGTGGGAAGGCAGAAAGTCTGGAAAGACCTGTCCTCCTCCAGGCAGTTGTGTTGCCAAGGCTGCTGGGCCCCAAGGTCCCCTCATGCAGGTAGCGGCCTCCTCACCCTGTGTCCCAACCCTGCTGCCCCAAAAGCACCAGAAGCCTGTTGGGAGGGTCGAGGTCCTGGTCCTGCTTGTCAGGCCTGCAGGATCAGCCCTGGTGCAATGGTGTCCCAGTGTGGAACCTGCCAGCGCCTCCATCCCGCCCCAGCTGGCAGCGGGCCCGGGCGGGCAGGGGGGGAAGGCTGCAGGAACTCGATAAGGGTGTGGAGGGTGGGGACACGGGGCTGGCTCCGGGCTGCCCGAGGACAGCCCTGCTCACATCGGGGTCCCAGGGCTGGCAGCAGCCGAGGGATGCTGGGCTGGGGGGGTGAAGGTTGGGAATAGGCACAAGCCTGGCTCCGGCAGGGAGGGACCGCGGTGTCCTCGTCAAGCAGAGAAAGGGTCCCTGCAGCCTGGGCTGGCTCAGGTGCATCTGCACCAGTGCCCAGTGAGCAGCTGTGCTCAAGAGATGTGAAAGAGCCAGAGCAGAGGGGTCGTGCTCTGCCCAGGCACCACCTGCACGTTTCTGTGTCCTCCCGCTCACAGGACCCCACGGTTTGGAGCTACAAGGGGCTTTCGCTGGAACCTGATGGTCCCTGAGCTGTCTCAGGCATCAGAGCTTCCTCCTGAGCCCCTCTGAACGTGCCCCCAGGATTGTCCCCACCCTGGTGCCACACTGCCCATGGGCAACAGTCGGCCAAGCAGCCCAGCAGCAGCTGGGAGTGCTTAGCCCTTCATGGGCAAGGGGATGGACTGGCACCAGAGAATAGTGGAATCATGGAATGGTTTGGGTTAGAACAGAAACTCATCCAGTGCCACCTCCTGCCATGGGCAGGGACACCTTCCACTGTCCCAGGTTCCTCCAAGCCCCGTCCAACCTGGCCTTGGGCACTGCCAGGGATCCAGGGGCAGCCACAGCTTCTCTGGGCACCCTGCGCCAGGGCCTGCCCACCCTCACAGGAAAGAATTTCTTCCTAACAACCAATCCAAACCTCTCCTCTTTGTTCCCCCTAGTCCTGTTTCTCTCTGCCTATGTTAAACCCCTCTCCCTCTGTTGTGCTCTCTACGCTCCCTCCCTGCTCGGACCACGGGCTGGTGTGCCCCAGCACCTCGTGTTTCCCCACAGCACATCCCGGAGCGATGCCGTGCCCCGGTGCCGGACAGCGGCTGCCCGGGTCCCGCTGCCCGCCGGGCCGTGCCCGCGGCTGCACGGCACCACCTCCGACCCGCTCCGGCAGCCGCAGCTTCGGAGCCCGCCCGGCCCCTGCTGTGACCCAGACAGGCCCTGCTGCGAGGGAACGGGGGGTCAGGGGCCACGGGAACATCTGGAGGGAGGCGCAGCCCATCCCGCAGCCGAGGGGCTCCCCGCGGACAGGCAGCGCTTGGGGGTCAGGGGTGCCAGGGCTGTGCCGCAGCCCCGCGCCGAGCCGTGCTGGCAGCGTCCCTCGGACACGGCAGGGTCCCGAGGACTCCCGGCAGCGGCGCGCAGCTGCTCCCCGGCCACGGGCACATCTGGAACCGCTCAGGCGGGCCCGGGAGCTGCCCACGGAGCGCGGGGCAGCAGAGGCAGGGCTGTCGCTCTGCCAGGGCAGGGCAGGGCACTGGGGGTGTCGCTGCACCCCACTGGAGCCACCCCAGGACACGCTGCTGTGCCCGCCCACTCTCTCAGAGAGAAGCCACACGAGGAGTGGCTGAGGTCACTTGGAATGTTCAGCTGGAGAAGAGGAGATTGAGGCCAGACCTCACCGGGTGCTGCAGCTTCCTCCCAAGGTGCAGCTCTGATCTCTGCTCTCCGTGAGCAGTGACAGGACCCAGGAAAGGGCTGGAGCTGTGCCAGGGAGGGTCAGGCTGGACTTTAGGGAAAGGTTCTCCCCCAGAGGGTGCTGGGCACTGCCCAGGCTCCCCAGGGAATGGGCACGGCCCTGAGGCTGCCAGAGCTCCAGGAGCGTTTGGGCAGCGCTGCCAGGGATGCCCAGGGTGGGGTTGTTGGGGGGTCTGTGTGGGGCCAGGAGCTGGATTGGGTGATCCTTCTGAGTCCCTTCCCACTCGGGATATTCTGTGATTCTCTGAATCTTTGGTTCTGTGACTCTTGCTCCAGACCCCAGGATCTCATCCCTTTACCCCAGGGCTGCAGAGACTGGCTGAGCAGCAGAGCCAGGGCAGGGTGCCACAGGGATGCCGTGGCAGCCACCCAGGATGGGGGGAACGGGCTGCCAGCACCCCCTCACTGCCCACAGGAGTCTCCTGGAGGGACAGATGGGACGGGTGGGCAGGAACAAGGGACACAAGCAGACTGAGTAGGGAGGAAGCAAGGCATGGGCACAGCTGGCTGGGAAGGGTCAGCCCGAGCAGCCCAGCCCTTGTTGGACCTGGATGTTTGTATCAGTTATCCCTCTGGACCTCAGGATCCTCCTCTCCTGCAGCCGGTGCACTTTTCGTGGGATTCCTGCCTAGTCCCAAGCGAGAAGCCAGGAAGATCCCAGGCAGGCTTTGGAGCATCTCCTGGAGCTGGTGACCACAGGATGAGTGGCACGTGGGTGAGTGGGGCCACCAGCAGAAGGAAAATGCCCCAGCCCCACTCCTGCCCAACAAATCCACCAGCAGCCCAGTAGAGAGTCCCAGCACAGCCCATCACTCCACCACCCCTTTTTAGGCACCCTGCCCCTTCCCCTGGCCAAGACCCCCGGCCAGGCAGGGTCTTCCCACACCAGCCTCCATCAGAGGATGGAGCAGGTGACACCTGGATGCTCTCCTGGAGCCTGGAGGGTCTGTCAGCAGCTGCTGTCAGTGCCACAAGCAGCACTTCTGTGTCAGACGGGCAGGAGCACCGGTGACACTGAAACGGGGCACAGACCCCGAGGTGACACCCAGCCCCTCGCCTGCCCCTGCATTTCTCTCTCCAAGGAATGTCTGTCTGCTTTCAAGCAAAGGTTCTCCATCCAGGTGCTTTCCCCAAGCCACTCTGGGCAGTTTCCATCCAGCTCCAGCCCAGGGAGGCTCCTGCCTGCGCACATGTTGGAGTTTGTGCTGCTCACAGCTGGAGCATCTCCAGGGCATCTGCTGAGCACCAGCCCCGCCCCAGCCAGGGGCGACCACCACTGCCCACCAACACTCTGATGAGGGAAGGGGAGAGAGGGAGTGGTGTCCCCAGGGCTGGAGTCTAAAACATCACTAATGAAGCATCAGTAGCTCATCAGGGGAAAGCAAGGCTGTTCCCAATTAGTTCAGATCTAGATTAGGCAAGAGAGGTGAGTAACAGCGTGGGCTGGACCCATGTAAAGCTGTTGGCTCAACTAAACTAAAAAATAAACTGGAAAAAGAGGAAAAAAAAAGGGAAAGAGAAGAAATACCGTATTCAGGTCTGGTTTGTTTATTCAGAAATAGAGAAAATTAAAACATAAGTACTAGGACAAAATATGCCAGCTCTAAATTCTGCCTGAGATGATGATTTTATTAGCAAAGAATCTGGATCTCAAGTTATGTCTCAAAACAACACAAAACCAGATGCAGAGGTCAATACTCTCCTGCTTAATAACAATGCTTTCAGTGACATCCTTAAGGAAGAGATGGACTCATCAGCATTGCAAGAGACTTTTAAAACAAATTTGGAGAGCAAAACAACCAGATTTCACTCTTAGAATCTGCAGTTCAAGTTGAGACAGAGCATAATGGAAGCTCTGTTCCAAACACAATCCCATGACATCACGAAGACTCAACAATTAACATCAGCTGCTTCCCAAGTAGTTTGAAAAATGGAGATGAAGTCATAACTCATCGGCCAACGCCATCGCATAAGAAAACCCAGCAGTATTCTGAGAAAAAGGGGGCTTGAAGTCCCAACCTAAAGCTTTTCCAAGGGGAATAATAGCAAAACTAGTAGGAAATAAAGTAGGTAGAGATAAGACAAATGCCAAAAAAATAAACCTCTTGCAGCAAAATCAAGTCCTGTGGAGAAAACACTCTTGCTACCAACCAAGGAAAAGATATGCTGAAGGTCAGAAGGAGCAGAGCTCAACTTTCCAGGTTTAGAAGAGATTACCCAGCTCCAGAGAATAATGTGGGCATGACAACAATGTCGTTGGAACAGCAACCAAGAAAGCCCTGGGGAAGTGGTGGAGTTACCATCCCTGAAAATGTTCCAAAAACGTGTGGATGTGGCCCTGGGGACATGGTTAGGGGTGGCCTTGGCAGTGCTCGGGGAAAGGTTGGACTCAGTGATCTCACAGGGCTTTTCCAACCTTAGCAACTCCATGATTTTATGATTAAAAGAAGATACTCAAAAAATAAAGGACAAAGACTATCACAGAAAAGGTTAAGAAATCCTGCAAAAAAACCCCAAGTGTGGGGGCACTGGGACCAGCTGGCATCTGTTATTTGTCTTCATTGCCCTCGTTTGTGTGCAAACCCCAAGTGTTTTGATTTAATTGCAAAACATTCCAGGAAGTCGTACAAGGGGGTTGCAAAATGACACCCGGGAATAAAAATGGAGACAGGGAAATGAGACTCCGTGTCCGTTGAGAGCAGTGGCTCTGCACGGATGTGACAGGGATAACCCCATGATTATCCCGACGGATGCGAGCGGCCTGCGAGCGCTGTCAGCGGTGCTGCAGTTTGCTTTAACCCAAAACTGCAATTCCAACCCAAAACTGCAATTCCAACCCAAAACTGCAGTCAGGACACAGCTCGTGGCTGACAGGACATCTCCCAGGAGGACTCCTTGGCTTCGTGTGCTCTTGTCTGTCCTGGAGGAAAAGTTGATGAGACTCCACCACAAAAAAATGCCATTATCAGTCCCTGGCATTTGAGATCCCAGAGCAACACGCCAAGTACCAAGATACTAAGACCTTTTGGAGTTTGGAGCAGACAAATATGGCACTAAAACCATGATAAAGGCTCCCAGTGGGAGTGGGAACAGAGTATCCAGTGCCATGGGAAACCCTCTCTTATCTTCAAAGAAAGCTACAAGTACATGGCATTCAGCATTTTGGAGAGTGTTTATCAGCAATGCTGATGGCAAATAGAAGCTCCTTTAACTATTAAAAGACAAAAGTAAAAAAACCTGATTTGGACACTTTGTACTTCCAGTCATATTTTACATTTCAACTCTCCCACTCCAGCCCCTGTCCCAGGGGCCTGGCTCTGACAATGCTCTCTCTAATAGGAAAACAAAACCCACAGAAACCTTTTCCCACTTTAAAAATACCCCCACGTCGCCTGGGGAGGGAAGGAGACCCCAGAAGATGGGAGGTGACCACTGGTCTGGAGGCACCAGGCAGCTGCAGGGCACTGACCTGTGTTTGGCATCTTTCAGATGCACCAAATTCAAGGCCATGAGACCTGAACATGGCTTGGACATCAGGGGCCTGAGAGTGCTGTCCTGTGACCATCGAGACCAGGAATGATCTCTTGGCTTAAGCCCCTCTGCTGGAAGGGCAGCCAGGCTTCCTACGGAGCAGAAATCAACCTCTGCTCTCTGCAATTAGTTCCAGTCACGGTCAGTGTTGAAATATGCGCTAATCCACACTTGAGCAGGCCTAGCTTTAACTCCCCACCTCTGGGTCTCGTTATTTTAATTTCTCTGCTAAATAAAAGAGCTCCCAAGTACTTACTTGGTGTTTGGATTTTGCAAGGCTGATGCAATCTTGTGTCTGTCCCTCATCCCTTCCTGATGTGTGAAGCAGGTGAATTTGAACGACAGCTAGTGGCTTTATGAGAGAGCTTTTAAGGATTTGGGCCAGGTCAGATGGGGCTTGGAGCAACCTGGGCTAGTGGAAGGTGTCCCTGCCCATGGGAGGGGGTTGTAACAGGTTCATCTTTAATGTCCCTTCCAACCCAAACCATTCTGTGATTCTGTAATTTTAAATTTTTTTTTTAATTGAGCAAATGTGTGGCAGGAAAGACCCTGCTTTTTTCTGTTCCTACCCATACCATTTCTTCAGGGAAGGATGTGAAAAAAGCTTTCATTGGTGCCCACAGCTTTATAGAAGAGATGATCCTGGAGGGGATCCATTACTCAGACCTCCATGATCTCAGTTCAAACATTGACCCAGCGGGAGACATCCCCTTGGAACTTTGTGCATGGAACAGGACAGCCCCGTGAGTTCCTTATCACCATGGATGCCCCATCCTGCCTCTCCCACCCAGCCCAGGCACCCGACCTCCAGCTGCTGGCTCCTGCGCCTCTGTGCGCAGTCTCTCGTGCCTTTTCCGTCACAGGAGCCACTTGTACCCCAGGGATGATCCCAGAACTCAGGGCCAGGCTCTCTCCCTTCCCGGGACTCTGGTGCCAGTCCCCGCTCCAGATCTGTGCACGCATCACTGCTTTCGCAGAGGGGGTTTCCAGGATAAACAGTTGAGATGAACTCATGGAAATCTGGGGCTTGTTAACCCTGGTTAACGACCCCTGGCACGAGCCCGGGCACTGGGAACCCCCTCAGGGACAGGGTGGGGCTGGGGAGGGCTGCTGGGCACAGGGGCTGCGCAGGTGACCGGGCCGAGGGGCTGGCAGGGCTGGACGTCCTGTTCTCCAGCCCAGTTAACAGCACCTTGGAGAATGAGGTCATTGGAGCGGCCAGACAGTCTGGGAAAACACTTTCACAGCTCCAGGAGGATTTCCTTTTTCCTCTTTTCAATTGTTCCTCTGTGCTGCCTCCCTCTGCTCCCCCCCTCCCCATCCATGTCCTCAGGCCTCCTTTGCACTTGGGCAGAGGCAGCTCCTGGATGCTGCTCACGTTGTTCCCTCGGGGAGGCAGGAGAGGCAGGGCCCTGCAGAAGGGCCACCGGGGTGCTGGGGACCCTGGTTGCTGCAGTGGGTTCTGCTCTGCCTGTGCTGGCACGTGGCTGTGGGAAGGAGGGGGCCACAGAGCTGCTCCTGGAAGCCTCTGGCCAGCCCCAAGCCTGTCCCACCCCTGGGACTGATGGCGGGGTGGCAGGGATGGCAGCTCTGTCCTTTTCCTCCTCTTGGGCACCTGTTTGGGACAGTGAAGTCTGCTCAGCATGGCAGGCAGGAGAACCTCTATATTTTGCCACCAAAAATATGGAAGTCCTTGATGGAAATCTTCAGGGTAAATATTTATCCAAAAGCATCTCTTGCACCAGCATGTGCCAGGATTGCAGTGAGGTTCCCTTTCCTTCCCCACTGTAGCTCTAGACTTGCCTCTCCAGGCCCATCCATGGGTCCCTCCTGAAGCCACCTCAGGAATCCTGTGACCACAGCTGCTGTTGTCCCCCAGGACCACGCTCACCCTTCCTGGCTCTCCACACACAGGGATGCTCTCACATCCCCCCCAGCCCCAGCACAGCCCTGAGTCCTCCCTGCTTCACCAAAAACTCCTGGGAGGGACCTCAGAGTTACTCTCCCCTGTCACAGTGACCACCACATCCCCCACCCACACAGGGCAGGTGGTCCCCGCCCTGAGCAGGTGATGGGCGATGCAGGACCTGCCTGGAAGGGAAGGCCCTGGAAGGGACTCCTGGGAGGGAGATAAGTTGGATGTTGGGAAGGAGGGAGGAAGGGTCAGGGTGTGAGAGGTGGACTGGGTTGCAGAGCAGCACAGCAAGGCTGCCCACGGCCCAGAGAAGATTCCCTCTGCCCCAGCAGGCCAGGATTGGGCACTTGGAAAGGATCCTTGCCTGATCCATCACAAACTTGTCCCTCAGGTTTGGGACATGACACAGCACCCACAAGGTGGGGACTGGCTGGTTTTGGGCATGGGAAGGACAATGTTTGGAGAGCCTGTGTGCCCGAGGCTTTCTGAGGGATCAGTCTGGCTTTGGGGCACATCTTCATTCAGACATTTAAGGGGAACATTGGATGAGCAAGACACTAAGTGAGAGGCACCCTCAGGACCTGGTGTGTGACACTCACCCTGGGCAGAGAACGCTCCAACGCTCCTGGGCCAGGCTGGCCTCGGAGGGGAGATGGGCCTGCAGGGAAACCCACACCCCACAGTCAGCATCTGATGCTCCCCGAGGCATCCAGGGGAGGAAGGTCTCCAAATACACTTTTCCAAAGGAGCTGCCAGACTTGTCCATGGCTCCACCATGGCCCCAGGCTTTTGCACTCCCAAGCCACCGCTGCCTCATCCTTTCTGTGCCGCAGTGTTTATTCCTGTCAGCACCCACCGTCCCTGCTGGCTTTGGAAGTTGCTCCCATGTGCAGCATCACCCTCCCTCGCCTGCCCCACACTCAGAGCAAGCATTCCAGGGGGACTTTGCCAGGCTGCCTTAGACATGACCTCAGGCCAATGTGCAGCTTGCTCCAGAGGTGCCTGTTTTCCTCTGTGGAGAATCCACAGAACAGGGATACACAAACCCATCTGATATGTTCAAAGAATTACTGAGCATCTGCAAGGAGAGGGAAAGAAAAACAAACACAAACACACGGATAAAAGGATTCCTAGAACATGACAAAGAGGAAAGAAAAGGAGACAGGGATGAATAAGGCCACCCAGACAGGTCCCAGGCTTTTCTGGGAGCCCACCATTCCCCTGAGAGGGACCTCAGCTCAAACTGTCCCTGCCTGCCTGTCCTCCCTTGTTCCTCCTGCTGGAAACGAGCACTCGGACAGGACACATGGTGCAACTTCACAGAATCATGGAATGGTTTTGGTTGGAAGGACCACAAAGGTCATCCCATTCCACCCTGGCCATGGGCAGGGACACCTTCCACTGTCCCAGGCTGCTCCAAGCCCCGTCCAACCTGGCCTTGGACACTGCCAGGGATGGGGCATCACCAGTGAAGAGCTCCTTTCTGCAAAGCACAGACATGGCTCCTTAACTCCCAACCTCTGCCCTGACCACTTGGAGCAGCTCATGGATCTGCAGTTATAAAATGTGCCCCTTTTGCATCCACCCTGAGCAATTGCCCTTTGCTTTCTTTGCATGAAACACAGCCCAGGGCAGGCTTTTCCTGCTGTCCTCGGCACCAATCACATCAGGCACATCCATCCATCTTCCAGTCCTCCAGGGCTCACTCCACTGACATTCAGAAGTCTTCCACATATTGTTCCTCAGGTCCTTTTCCCTGGCCCAATATCCAGCACATGGTTTCATCCATGAAAAAAACAAACAATGTCAGCAACCTGTGATCTTTCAGGATAACCAGAGGAGCTGCTCTCACTCTACCCAAGGAGAGGATGCTGAGACCAGCTCAGATCCCTTGGAAGATGTTCAGAACTGGTGTAGACACTCCACGCTGCAGTGCTGAGTGGCCAGGCAGGGATGACACCCAGTTCCTGAGCTGTGGGAACCCCCATGGTCCCCAGGAAGAAGCAGGGGTGGGCCTGCAGGTCCCCAGGAAAGCCGTGTTTGGCAGCCTGAAGTCCTGCTCGCCCTGGCGGATCTCCCACCGCAGCTCTGCCTTTCCAGGGAGCACAAACCCTGCTGAGGGAGGGATGGGTGGAGTGGTGTCACCTGCCCTCAGGTGTCCTTATCCCTGGGGTTTGAAGTCACTGCTGTTTGCTGCTGTGAGGATCAGGCCGGCAGAGAGGGATGTCTGGCTCACAGGAGAGAGGGATGAGGGAGGATGATCTCCTTGGTCCCCAGGACTGAACCAGCAGGAAGCTCCCAGGACTGGGTGTGATGAGACAAGGAGGTGCAGTTGGGGTGGGTGGGAACCGGCAGGGAAACAGAGCTCTCCAGGCGAGGGAGAGAGACAGACCCTGCCAGTGGCTTCAGCCTTTGGACAGACTTTGATGGCTCATGAAACAAATCACAACGGGCCTGAGAAGTGTCTGTTTGGGATCAGGGATCCTACGGCAGATGGGATCACAGGACCAGCACAGCACAGGAATTAAAACAGGAAGGGAGCAGCACCAGAGGCTCTGGGACTTGCAGAGAGCTCAGATGCCCATGTACCACCCCAGGGCTAATGCCAGGTCCTGGTCCAGATCCAGGCTCATGTCCAGGTCCATGCCCAGTTCCCCATGTCCAGGTCCATGCCCATGTCCAGCTACTTTGACCTCATGAAGGGAGGACCACCCAGAGCCCTCTCCTGGGAGGGAGGGCATGGGGAGGAATCCTGCCTGGGTGGGCTGTGCCAGCACAGGGCACCCCGAGCATGCCAGCCCCGGCAGGAATCAGGGCACGGCCGGCACAGGACAGGGACTGAAGCTCAGTGGCTCTTGCTGGGCTCCACAAACATTCTTGCTGCTGGGTCCCAGGCTGAGCTCTGGAGTCAGCGAGTGCCAGGACCATTAATAGTGCAGTGACAGTGTTTAAATTGGAGCTGCCACCAGTGCAGACACAATAACTCCTGGTGCCCAAGGAACTGATTAGCAACGGCCCCGGGCTGCATTTTCCATCACCCTCTGCAGAGCGAGTGAGGGATTTGGCTGCGGGGGAGAAGGGTGAGAAGTGGATCTCTGGGGCTTTGGTCCACCCTGCCATCACCAGGCCCTTCCCTGAGGCTGTGCCCTGTCCCCTCTCCCTCATGTCCAGCTGCTGGAGCCCCTTGTGCAGAGCTGCAGGGCTGCGCTGACACTTATTGTCGAGTGTTTACTGTCATTGCCGGGGAGACATTAGTTCAGATTATGTCAAAACAAAGTTATTCCAAGCTCAATCCTAGAGAAAAATATTATTGTAAGCACTGATTGGCGAGGGGCGGCGTGTCCACCGCCAGCAGTCCCAAAGCCCAGGGGGTGGGGGGAGATAGGATCTTTGTTTTCCAGCCAGGCTCCCAGCCAAGAGCAGCCAAAGCCGAGGTAGAAGAGAGATTTTGTGAGGCAGCCAGGAATTCAGGTCAAAGCTTCATTTTCTCCAGAAAAAAAAAAAAAAAAATCCTTTAAACTGTAAAGAGAAAGTCTTGTTCCAGCCCAAGCCTTGGCCAGAGAGAGTATGTGCCATATTGTCCAGGAATTGAATGTAAGGAATCCAGATATGCCATGTTATCCAAGAATCACATGTAGGAAATCCAGGAGTGACTTGTTATCTAGGAATCACATGCTGGGAAGCCAGACACAGCCTGTTAGACAGCGATTGTATGCAAGGAATCCAGATGTGACACATCAGATGGGGGCTGGATGCAAGGAATCCAGATGTTACCCCGGAGCTGCAGGGAGGGGTGAGAAACAGGCAACCATGTAGAGGCTGCACCTACCTGGGGAGTGCAGGTACCCAGCTGGCCCTGGCCTTAGCTCAGGAACAGATGGAAAGCCAAAAACAGGCTCAAAACCAAGGGCTGCAGCTGGGGACAGGTCAGGGACAAGAATGGGGGACCTGGTGGCCAGCGTGGAGCAGGGCAGGGAGGAACTGCTGGGGGTGGAGGTGGGGTCAGAGATCAGCTCTGGGGATGGGGGTCAGCAGGAAGCGGGGGGTCAGGTGGTGGGTGGCCCTTCTCACTCGTGCTGGACAATGGCCCCAGGGCCACCAAAAGAGGCCCAAGAGGGGCCTTGAGCACAGCTGGCAGAGGGAAGGGGATGCACCAAGGGGAAGAGGAGACAGTGTAAGGGTATAAATGAGCATAAAGAGGTGCAAATAAGGACAGCAAAATGCAGACAAAGTCTCAGGAGAAATTCCCAGACAGTGAGATAGAGTGGGCAGTGGACACCTCTCCCGAGGCTGGAAGGGGATGGATGGGAGCTGTGGAACAGCTCCCTGGGGAGGAGCAGGGGACGGAGCTGAGAGCCCCGGCTGGGCAGGGGCCCAGTGCTGCAGCCCAAACCCTGGGGAGCTCCGCCTCAGCAGGTGCCATGGAGACCACCCCGGGTCCCATCCCAAGCACAGCTCCCTCATCCAGGGACATGGGCATGGTGGGAAGCTGCCTCCACATGGGTGAGCCAGCACGGATGCCACCACCAGCCCAGAACCCCAGGAGCCCTTTCACAAACCTGGAAAGTGCTGGGACAAAAGGAATCTTCCCCAACACTTGTCCCCTGGGGCCACCACCTGGTTTGGAACTCTTCAGAGACACAGTCCCTTCCCATGCTGCCAGGTCATCTTCCCAGGAGCTGGGCAGAGCTTCGTACCATCTCTGGCAGTTGAGGCTCGTCTGGTCCCATCCCCAAGGGAATAGGGAATAGGGAATAGGGAATAAGGAATAGGGAATAGGGAATAGGGAATCAGTCCATGACCCCACTGCTGGGGTGATTCAGTGCCAGCCCATGATCCAGTGCTGTGGATCCAATGCCCGTGATCCAGTGCTTCCCATGAAGTGTGCCCTGAGGCTCAGGTGCACTGCTCTGACACATCCCCTCCCCTCCAGGATGTGGTTTCTCGTCTGCTCTCCTCTCAGGGTCTATTTTCGTGGCTCGCTCCCTCCCGCCCGTTGAACGAGTGCCACGGAAACAAAGCTCTGGATGGCTCTGGGGACTGGCCAAAGCACGAGCTGTGCAAATGGCACCAGGCAAAATGCCCGGCATTATTCTGGCACGGAAATGGCCTCTTCGGAGCCCTCCCCTTCCCCAGAGCTCCTGCAGGAAGGGGCACCCACGAGGTGGAGGAGGAACGTGCCCCAGCCACAGGGCTGTACAGAATCAGCACATTCTCCCTTGGGTTTGGGGAGGATGGAGCGGAGAGGAGGGAGTGGGCAGTGGTAGGACCGCAAGGGTGCCCCTAGGCAGAAGGGCAGCAAGTGTCCAACTTTATCCTGGGTGTCCTGGGAAAAGATCCTGATCCTGCCCATGCCATCCTCTGGGTAGTTCCGGGCAGGTGGGAGAACATTTCTCACACGCAAAGAGAGCTCCTTCTGCGGACACACAGGTGGTGTCAGTGCCACCAGCTGCACCCTCGTCCCCAGCAACCTCTGCCGCCTGTCTGTACCGTCACCCTTGGTGGCTGAGACCTCTATCCCACAACAACCTCCATCCCTCTGCACTGTCTTGTCCATCTCCTGTATCATATCCAATGCCCACCACCGTCCTGGTTTCATGGTCCTCTGCGGGTGGCCTGTGGTCTGAGCAGCTCTTTGCTGCTGGACATGGAACTGGACCCACTCCTGTGAGCACTCTGCTCCTTTCTTAGCTGGATGCCCTCTACCAAAGGGCAAAGCCCTGACAGGAGGGGGCAGTGGCGGGGGTGAGGGTCAGGTTCTGCTCCCAGGGAACAGGGGCAGGACAAGGGGAAATGGAGTTGAGCTGTGCCAGGGGAGGGTCAGGCTGGATATTGGGGAAAACTTCGACTCAGAAACGGTGATCAGGCATTGAAACTGCCCAGGGCAGTGGTGGAGTCACCACTCCTGCAGGGATTTAACAGATGTGTTGATGTGGCACTTGGGGACATGGGTTATGGTGGCCCTGGCAGTGCTGGGGGAGTGGCTGGACTCCATGATCTCAAAGGGCTTTTCCAACCTCAATGATTCAATGATTCTGAGATTCTAAGGAGCCGTACACACTCCAGCTGGTTCCCACAAGGGCCACAAAGGAATGGGATGAACATCTTGATTTGGTCCTTGCCAGCAAAGCTTACCTGGAGAATTTCTCCTACAACCTGGCCCGGAGCCTGACTGACAGAAAAACCTTGTGCAGCAGAGCTCCAGGCAATGGTGAATCATCCCAGGATCCAGAATCTCCTCCAGTGCCTGGTGACCCCCGAAGAGTGGGAAACTGCAGCTTGTTTCAAGGCTGAGCTTGTCTAAATTAGATTTGCAGCCAGTGGACCGTGGTGTGCATTTGTCAACACTCCCCAAAGCGTCCCCCACCAGGAATTATCTTTATGTGCAAGTACCTATAAAAATGGTGACATCACCGCCCAGGCTCCTCTGAGCAAGTGGGACAAACCACGCCCTGCATCCTGCAGTTCATTCCCAGCTCCTGGGACCAGGGTCCGTGACGAGTGGACAACCACGTCCGGCTGCACGGCCCCCTCCTGGGCCATCAAGCCCTGGCTCATGGCAGGTATCCAAGCCCTCGGCACTGTCCGGTCTTTCCAAGACTTGTTCAATGTCAGTGTCAGCATTTCGGGGACTCTTCCAGCAGCTCGTTCCCAGCTCCAGGGTATCAGTTAACTGGGCCTGGTCTGCAGTTGCACAGCCTCCCTCGTTACAGATGTAATTGCTTTACCCCGGTCTCCTTCATTACAGATTTAATTACTTCACCCTGCCAGGATCGAACGTGTCTCTCTGCTTTGACCCAGCACAGGGTGGAGTCGTTTGTTGAACACTGACGGGTTTGCTTGTTAGGATTAGGCCCCAGTTGTTTTACGTAGGGCTGGGATTTGGGGTTGGCTTCACTTGGTTGTCCTAAATGTACGTTCTCAAAGGCTTCTCGCTGCCATCAGCCAGTGACAGCTCACTGATTTCTTTGGCTTCCCCTCCTACCACCAGCAGTTCTGTACATCGCTGGAGGCCTCCCTGTTTCTCATCCTCCTTGGGGTGTTCCTCCTTCTCCAGTCTGTGCATCGGACCCTGGGTTTTGACACATACCAGACTCTCAGCAGAAACCCTCTCTGTGTTGGAGTTGTCTCCTCCAGGACAGATGGGAGTGTCCCATGGGCCAGGTGGACTCTGCTTGAATTGCCAACCCTGGGTGTTCCATCACCACTCCTACAGCCCTCTCCTGTCTCTGTCCACAGACAATCCGCTGGAGCGCTCCCCGGTGGATGGAGCAGCCCAGCCAGGACCCTGGGTGCTCTGCTGGGTCTAAGGCAGATCCCTCCCGAGGTCTTCACCAGCTGCCATCATCCCGCTGTCCCAGGACGTGCCACCAAGGTCTCTTTTCCCATCCGATGGCCGCTCAGCTGCACACCACCAGCCTCCCCACCATGTGACACGGCCCGTCAGCATGAGTCACCCCTCCAGAAACCATGGCTGAGGCAGAAGGATGAGGAAGAGGGGAAGGCACGCTGCCCTCTCCAAGGCAGCAAAACAAAGTCAACACTTTGGCCTTCATTCAGTTCCTTGCCTCTGCCCCAGATGCTGGCCAGGCCCCCGCCTGGTTCCCACCTGCTGCAGCACTCGGGCAGCGTGGTCCTCCCCCTGCAGCTGCAGGCCACCACACTTACACGTCCAAACCGCCTCTGACAGCTTCTTCCCTGGGAGAATTATTTTGGGCTATGAAATCATGGCTTTTGGGGCACTGTTGAGATGTCCTTGAACGAGTCCCAGTTTTTGCTAACACCTCCCACTCTAAATTTACAGTCCCAGTCGGTCACGCCAGCAATTGTTTCAAATTTTAGCAAACTGACCTTTCAGATGTCCAAAGAAACACTCTGTTCATTGATGGCCAAGGCGAGCACAGCCGTGCTGCTCTCCGCTGCCTACGGATCCCCCATCCCAAGCCGAGGAATTCACCTGTCACCAGCAGAGCCCCCTCGCTCCGTACCCTGACAGTGTCCAGAGCTCTGTGCACAGACCGGTTCTTGTCTGATTTTTAGAAACTCTGGAGAAGTTGTGCTGCTGACTGCACAGCACAGCCCTTAAGCCTCTACCCGGCACCTCCAGGGAATGACTTTCCCTCCCAGAGCCTTTCCTGCAAGCTGCAGTCACGTTTCACCTGAACGACCCTGTCTAATGAGAGAAGCCCGGCTGCCTGCAGAGCTGCCTCTGGAATCCAGGGCCATCAGCGAGGTGTCAGCTCCTGTCCTGCCCCTGGGCTGAGCCAGCGCATGTCCCCGAGCTGCTGCTGCCCGGGGTCACAGTGCTCATCCAGCCTCTCTCTCAGCTGTTCCAGGGCTTGAACAGCCCCTCCTGGCAACAGCGTTTCATTCATTCCTCATCCCATTTTCCCTCCTTGTGAGGCACTTAAAAACTTTACCTTTGAGGCTGGGGTTTTTTATTCATCATTCACCTCAGAATCCTTCGCCACATTTTTGGCAGCCTTGAGTCCTTCCCAGCCACCTGCATTCCTGGAGTCGGTTTGTTTGCCGAAACTCGCGCTGTTTCTGGCCATAGTTTCACTGGACTGAGCTGCCACTACGTTTGCAATGAGTGTTGGGCAGCAGCACAAGCAGACTTCGTGTTTCTAAACCCAGCTATTTTTGGGACTCGTGCGTGGCTGTGGCTGAGGTCACCATCCCACCACGTGCACACACTGGACACTACCCTGCTCCATCCCGCCTCGTGGGACATGCTCGGACACTCAGGTGCCCCAAACCCGTGCCAAGGGGCTCAGCTCATCAGCACAGGTCACTCACAGCAGGCACCACCCAGCCTGGGGTCAGCCCTCTGCCCACACCATGCTCTGTGGCCTCCGTGGTCTTCCATGGTGGGATCATTTGTGGGAGGAGCATTGACAGGGTTTGGGTGCCACATTGCACTGGGAACACTTTGAGGTGATGTGGGTCGTCCCTGCTTGTTGGTCACGCCACGATCTGCTGCTCCAGGAGGTGCCAGTCCAGCTCTGGCTGTCTCTCACCCCAGGTTACCCCACTGGTGCATCAGCAGTGGTGTGCACCTGGCTCCAAGCACGTTCCACGACCGTTCCCTCTCAACACAGCAATGGGATGCCTCCGTGGGGATCAGCCAGGGCAGGGGTGTGGGCACCTCCTCCCCACGGAGCCACATCTCCAGAATGAGGGTCAACATCAGGCCAAGCTTCCTGCACCGCGTGGGAGGGGGCCAGATCCCACCACTCCAAATGGTGTTGCTGACACGTGTTCCCACGGGTGGAAGGACAGAGGGCATAGCATCCCTTGGATCTCCTTCCCACCGAGGCAGAGGGGATGGGAAGCCACGGGCTCCAGCTGGTCTCCTCCTGGAGAGCTCTTGTCCCGTAGGACAGCCCCTTCCCCTTGGAGATGCTGTCGGACTCGGACCCTCGGGGGAAGAGCCAGAGGACAAGGTGACCAGGGCTGTCCAGGCTGCAGAGGTGTCCGGGGGGCTCGTGGATCCCGACAGACACCGGTGCCAAGCTGAGCTCCCTGAGGATGTGGAGCAGCTCTGCTCCAGGTGTCCACGGCACATCCAGCATGGAGCAGCCCCGGGCACCGCACGGGATTTCGGAGGTGCCGCCAGCCGGTGACTCACGGAGTGAGAACAGGCAGTTCTGCGGGACCGGGGAGCCCGGGGAGACAACAACAGTCTGAGATTTATTCCGCAAAGCAGCCTGAAAACAAACCCGAGGAATGATTATTATTTTTCCTATGTGGCAGGGAAATAAAGCCCGATTGTCTCTCGCCTGGAAATGCTGGCACCCCCACACACGGCTCCTCCGCGGAGATAGCAGCTGGACACTCCCAGCCCTGAGTCAGGGCTGCCTCGCCGTGGTGAGCGCAGCACAGGAAGGGAGATTTATGGAGTGACCGAATCGCTGGGCTGGAGCCCACTGGGAGAGGTCACTCTGAGCCGTGGGAGCACCTGCCACAGCCTCGGACACCTGGGCTTTCCTTCCGTCCAGCGCACGCCCGGGCTCGGTGATGGACACGCACGAGGAGGGAGTCACCACCCCCTCTCCAGAGCTGTTTGTCCCCTCCCCGTGGGGTTGCATTGGTGGCACAGGAGAGCTGGGACCTGCTGTGGGGACACTCATGTCGAGTCCACACCTTGCACCCCAGCTGTGCTCCCCCTTGACATTCTCCCCCAGAACCCCACCCTGCCCTCCCCAGCATCCCCAAACACTCTCCTGGCTCCAGAAAGACCAGGCAAGGTAACACTTGGGATCTCATTGATCAAACAACACCCAGCCCAGCCCAGATCCTCTGTAAGAGCAGCCAGCAGTGCTGGAGTCACTGGGCGAGATGTCAGAGACCGTGAGGACTAGGACATACCCAGCACTGTGCCCAGTCACCCCACAGAGAGCACAGAGGCACCCCAAAATCCAGCTGGTGTCACCCTACACCACACCCCATCTCCTTTTCCTCTAATACTCCACTTCTAAGAGCTGCCAGCCTCCCTGGGGTGCTGCTCCTGACAGAACCAGTGCTGAACCGTTCTCCAGGGCTGCTCCTTTTCCTGGGAGCAGGAACACCAGCCCTGAGACTGGTGCAGGTGGGAGGGGTGTGGGGATGGGGCAAACACCTCTGGGAGCAGGGCCTCAGAAAGGGCAGGTGTGGGCAGCACATGCTGCTGAGGAGCAGCTCCTCAGAATCCCAGCACACCTTGGAGGAGCAGCTCCTCAGAATCCCAGCACACCTTGGAGAAGCAGCTCCTCAGAATCCCAGCACACCTTGGAGAAGCAGCTCCTCAGAATCCCAGGACATCTCGTGCAGCCTCAGTGGGCCCAGGCTGGGAAAGCGAGGGCTGGGCTCCCCAGAAGGAGGAAACGGAGCCACCAAAAGCGGATGGCAGGAAGGTTGAGTGGCAAAGCTCCCAGGTGAGGGGACAAAGGACTGTGAGCCCCGCAGCAGCCGTAGGATTGCAGGGGTGGGCAGGGATGAAGGGGGCACTGTGGGCACTGCCAGCCCATGCCCCCACTGCAGCCACCCCCAGCTCATGTTTTCCACATGTCTGGCAGGGGCCCTGCTCTGTGATCCCGCCTTGCAAGTTTTTCCAGCTTTGACCTCAGTCCCACTGCAGAACATGCAGCCTCTGCAGGCTTGGGAGGGCTGGAGCCCATCCCGTTCCCTGCCCTGTCTCACAGGGCCCAGCCCTTTACAAATCAAGAATGTTTATTTGAAAAAAAAATTTTTTTAAAAATGAAACAAAAAACCCCTCACATACAGTTAGGGAAGCCCCAAGACAACAAACAAACATGAGTGTGATACCGAGCTTCAAAAGGGCAGGAAGAACCAGTCTGTGCCTCATAAAATAATGAGTGAGTATTAGGAAAAGATCCTTAAATACCACAGATAAAAAAAGCAAAAGCATCTGGCATGGACCATTTGCAAAGAACATCTCTTGCCTGAGAAACTTAATTGTTTTGTCAGGAAGAATTACTGGAAGAGGCCAATTAGAGCTGGATTTTGGTTCAGTGCCTGGCCTGATGGCCCCAAAGATTAGCACCCACACGCATCTCAGTGTCCCGAGCAGTGTCACACCAGCTCTGGCCCAGCATGTGGAGCAGTGCCTGGGAACTGCTGGGGACACAGGGATGTGTCCTGGTTTGTGTGACCACCAGCAATCCTAGGAGGGGGTCAGGGGCCATTCCCAAGCCCTGGGGACATTGAGACCAGAGGGGCTGGGCTGCTGTTGAACAGGGAGGTGTGAGAGCAGCAAAGTGAAGCCCTTGAATCCTGGGATCCCAAGGCTGGTCCCTGGGGAGCATCCTCTGAAGGGTCCGAGAACCCAAACTGAGGGGAGTGACCCATAGATCAGGAGGGGACAGTGAGGGAGGAGGAGCCTTCACCACGGTGGGGCAGTGGGACCATCCCTGGGGCAGCAGGCACCGTGTCTGGGATCAGCCTGTCACAGCCTGCTCTGGCAGCTGGGAGAGGCTGTGCAGCTCCATCAGCTCCATGAGCCAGGACCATCCTGGTGCCGGGTCAGGTGCTGGGCCAGACGAGCGTCACATGCCAGGGAAATGTCCCAGCTTTGACCAGAGCCTGCAGTGAACAGCTCAGAGCTCAGCAGGGATGCCAAGGCCCCAGGGCAGCCCCATTCTGCACCTTCTTTTCTGCAAACCTCCTTCCTGATTTGGACCTTCTTCTACAGCCCTGCTTGGTGCCACCTCTCAGCCTTCAGCCCCTCAGGGAGTGTCCCAGGCATTGCTCTGCACGATCAGAACATTCCAGAGCACCTGAGGCGGGAGAGGCCTTGTGGAGGTGCCCGGCCCAGCCCCCTTGCCCAGCACAGCAGGTCCGAGGTGATGAAGTTTCTGATGTTTCGAGTTCTGAATGTGTCCAAGAGCGAAGCCCCACCCGCTGCTCCATTCCCACGTTTTGTGACCGTCATAGGGGAAAAAACTCCATCAGGACGAATTCAGGCATTCCCTGTGCTGCAGGCCACGGCTGCCAGCTCCGGCCACGGCTGCCAGCTCCGGGCCCACCGTGCCCCAGGAAGCCCAGGCGAAGCAGAGCAGCCTCCAGGGGCCCTTCCCTGCTGGGCCCAGCTGCTCCCCAGCCCGTGTCCTGCTCCAGCACCCCCCCGGTGTCCCAGTCCCAGCTGCTCCCCAGCCCGTGTCCTGCTCCAGCACCCCCCCGGTGTCCCGGGCCCCGCTGCTCCCCAGCCCGTGTCCTGCTCCACCATCCCCCTGGTGTCCCGGGCCCCGCTGCTCCCCAGCCCGCCTCCTGCGCCACCAGCCCCCCG